>JANHFX010021490.1:0-147111 GCA_027560015.1 Chloroceryle amazona | reverse complement strand
CTTCCTCAGGAGCGGGTGATAGAACACTGGAATGGACTGCCCAGGGAGGTGGTGGAGTCACCATCCCTGGAGGTGTTTACGGAAAGATTGGATGCTGCACTTAGCAGCATGATTTAGCTGATGTTGTGGTGTTAAGATCATAGGCTGGACTCGATGATCTCAGAGGTCTTTTGCAGCCTCAATAATTCTGTGAATAAATACAACCAAGAAGCAGTCCTGGAGAAAAGGAGTGATTAGAAAGCTACGTTTTGCTTGTCATTTAGCTAGTAGAATACTGTAAATTCAGTTCCTCAAACCACAAATCTTCAGGGCTTATCCAACTCCTCACAATATAGTCCGTAAGTCCTGGGCATTGAAGATGTCTGTAGGTAAAGATAGATCCCATAGCAGCTTTCTGCTGGTAGTCAGCACAACCACTAACTTTCAGAAAATTTCAATAAAAAATGACATGAGACGCCTGTGGCCACTTTTAAGCCTGCATGCTGCTTTGGACACCTTGAACAAGTACAAACCCAAAATATCGCAGTCCTAGACTAAGCTGCACAATGACTCCACTGAGGACTTGCTAGCTACCTGTGTCCACATAACCTTTGCACACCTCCTACAATGGTTTTTTTTAATACTGCTTTAATAGTGCTTCTTGCCAGAATCAGGCAATCATCAAGCAGCTGCACTGCCCCTTGGAAACTGAAGTCTTCAGTCAGCCAAAGCTCCTTCAAGATGCTTGATGGCCTGTCACCTCAGATCTAAGGTCAGTCCAGAGCCTGACATGCTCACACTAAAATCAACTCTTAATTATCCACCATGGCACCAAGAAGTCTCTGTGTTTCAGGGATACTTGCTGCCAAGACTCATGGGAGGCATGGCCTCCAGTATGATGTCTTACCTGTTAAATAATCCCTTTGTGACCACCTGTGGGCTTGTCCTGCCTGTAGCAGCTCACACATGCTGCTGCTAACATGGTAAGTGTCAAGTATCACTACAGGTAGGGTTTCAGCCAAGACCAAGAATGACTATTTCACAACTTTCAAAATACCAGATCTATTCTGAAAGTTTCCATTTGTGATTAACTATGATGACAGTTAAAGTGGGAGATTCTCATATCCTTATGAGTGAATTACAGAACCTGTTTGCAGAGCACACATTTTCGTTGAAATAGTAGGCTAGTAGCTAAATTGCAAATAAAGCAACTGTAAATCTCAAATCTAGGAGACTGCTTAACAGGAAAAAAGCGTAGCAATTCAATGACTTTCTTGCTTCCTGTTGTGAAGCCATGGGAGTATTTGCCAGCCACTGGTATTGTTTAATTTCACATGATATACCCAGCGGCACAGCAATGGGAGCAATGGAAACAAATTTCATATTTCATTCACAAGCAGGCAAATCACTATTCATTAGAATCACTGTTAAAAGCTTCACGAAGGCTTTTAAGGCTGTTTCCAGGATTTACCAGGCTCTCATTTAGTACTGAAGACAGGTACAATTGCTTCCTGAATCAGCTTCAACAGAGTGACAGTTCTATTAAAATCCATGGGGCAACCACGCTATTGCTTCAAACTCTGTCAACAGAGCAATAAAAGAGGTGATACCTCAAAATAACCCTGGTATCATCCATTTGCAAGCATGGGTTGTTGCAATTAATTAGAAATTTCCACCCTAAACATTACCACTTAGTGAAAAAGAAAGCTCATTGAGGCAATATAAACAGCCACTGGTTCGGTAAAATGATGTTTTAATAGTTCTGAGATTAAATCAGGATTCTTGACTTTCAAAACATTGAAGTATCAAAACTTTTATTAAGTTAGAAAAGAAAGTGATATTGTACTTTTGTATCATGTGAAAGCTTTGCAAATGTGGTGTACAGAGTGCTTACATAGCTGAGAAAAAAATATATCAGAACTGGGGTGTGTGGGTGTCAAACAAGCAAAGGGAAAGACAGTAGGAGGTAAAACTTTTGGAAACCCATATTACTAAATTTTGCAAATGTCTTCCAGAACATAGACATGGTTCTATTCTCTAACTCTCTTCTCTAAAACTGACATTTGAATTCAATTATTTTGTTCCAAAAAAGGGTGCTGACTTCAGTAATCCATTTTCTTTCTACTCATACCTCCTGAATGCAAGAATGATCATAAGAATTAGATTCTTCTGCATCACCTGAACCAAGCCTTTCCAGTCAGTTTAATTTTCCATCTAAACTTTAAGACAACCTCTTTTAAGCTGAATAATTGATAAGTCTAAATAACCTACATTACACCACAAATCTTCTCAAATGAGTCTAATCACCCTTCTCTAAAAGGGAGAAAGAGTTCATATGTGCTGAGGCCTTAAAAGCTGCTTTCTAGGCTGCAATAAAGATGTACAAATTTCTCCACTTTCTTATTGGAAGCAATGACTGCCCAAGTCACAGGATGTGCATGGCACATGGATGGAGGTGTCACAAATCTAAGATGCCTGGGAAGCAAGAATCAAATACAGTATGCATAAAGTGTGTGAGTAACCCCTTTCTAGGTACCAAATATTGTCTATACTTGAGCATTTTGTTTCATTAGAGCTGTAGCTATTACCCAATCTATGTTTCTGTAGGCTGGTCTAACAAGTAGGAATTGTGTGTGATGCCACAGATTTTAAGAATTGGGATTTTTATTACTTGGAGCATATTAAAATAATGCTAGATCTCATATTAATATTCAGCCATTTTTACTCAAATCTTCAAAGAGGGATGCTGAAATAAGGCAAATTAACAGTTATTAAGTGCTTTGCAGGCTCAGGAATGAAGAAATAGTGCAGACAGAAGAAATGGACTGAGATGAAAAACTATATGCTTCGATGCAAGATGCTCAGAACTGTCTGCTAAACAATGGTCTTTAATGCTAAGCTCTTCTCTCAGCAGAGCACATGATGTGAGGAGTGGCAGAGAAATGCATGCATTTACTATTCTTAAAATTAAGTTTCTCAGAACTTTGTAAACGTACTGACTAATGATTATAAGGTCTGCTCACTGTTACATATGTGGTGTGTATCTGTCATTTATCTGTGGTGAGATTTCTGACATGAAGAGAAGGAGGCCATTAAAAAGAAATTCATCTGGTTTACCAACAAAACACAGGGATGAGCAAGTAGTGATTAGTGACTGGTCAACAGGAAAAAAAAAAAGGCTCATGCCTGGAAATGATTATTTACATCATCAATCATGGTCCAGAAGCAGAAGGGGGGAAATGAAAAAAATTTGTACACAGAAGCAGGTAATTCATAAAACAAATCAAAGCATATTATAGGACAAAGCACCTCTCAGATGACTACATACAATTCAGCTGGGAGCTTTAAGAGTGTGTTGGAGGTGGGTATGAGCCATGTATTAAGCCATTTATAATGAGTTAATGATGTAGCTGCATTTCTCATGTAGCAATCACCACATCATACAGATATTGTTTAAAAAAAATAAGTGCTGCAGAGCATGGAATGAGACAGGAGATGCTACAGGGTTTTTGGGGTGTTCTTCTCTCCTCCTTTTGGAATATTAATGGTGGTCTTCCTGCAATGTGGGGAGGTGATTTTCTCATCACATAAAATGGTCTAAAAAGATATTTTCCTTTGTTTTACAACAAGATGAATGGAAGACCAGCTTTGCAGGACAAAACACAAAGTGAGAGCAGTCTTGTCTTGGTTTCCTCCCCTACAACCAGACCAATCCCCTTGTTTTTTCCCGAGAGAACAACTGTTCATTTTCTGAAAATCACATATAATTATTCATCCAGAAAGGAGGACAGGATAAGACCTGGAGATTGTAGAACATTAAAGGATTGAAGTTCTTTAATCTCAGGTGACACCTGAGATGGTCTCATCACACCTTTGGTCAAGGGCCCCTGCCACAGACCTATTAGGTGTTCCCCAGTTTTGAGCACCTTTCTCTTCTGCTCTTCCAGAAATTGCTGAAACAGAAGAGTTAAGTTTCAATTAAATGTTTAGGGTTTTTTTCGTTACAAAACACAAACCAAAAATATTTCACTGGAAATTTGCCATCAGCCTGTGTCCAGAACAGGAATTATGCTTCACTTGTAAAGATTTACACTAAGATATTCTTTTCCTTCTCTTTTGAAATTGTGCAGCTTCATTGTATGCAACCTGTTGATGCTTTATTAACCCTTCCCAAATACTGGTACATTCTGGGACTCCAGCCAAATGAGCACTATCAGTACATCTAGACTTGCTTTCTGTGCAGGAGATATTATCGAGATAAGGTATAAAACATTTAGCTTGAGCGATGCTGCATTAACACAAGATGCAATTTCCGCTAAAGTTCATGCTAGTGTGCAATGTGCTAGCAAACGGCTTTTGATACGGACACAGACTTCCCACCCCGCCCCCTTCCCCCCGTCTTTTTTTTTCCTTCTACAAAAATGCACCTTGAATTATTTGTATATAGCAAGGGTTTTCTGGCATCTTCATGTTACAAATCACAGAGTAAGATTCTTTAGCAAAGTCTGTTCCTTTCATTAGATAACATAACCTTGGTTGGTGCATACTAGCCTTATGCAAAAATAAAAAAAAAAGAATACCATGATGTGTATAATGTCATTGTAATGCAACTTAGCATCTAGAAATGTACTGTCTGCCTAGGTGATTTTTCTGTAGTAAATGCTATAAATGGATGAGCCTAAGGTCTATAGGACACAGACAATGTAGTTTAAGAGTGTCTCACTGTTTAATCAAGAAGAGTCACTAGGAATTACTTATGTCTGGTAAATAAAATGCGCATTTCTGATGAGCAGAATGAATTAAAGTAACCTTGTCTTTCTTGAACACTACCCTGATGGTCTGATCAGCATCAGACGTTACAGTGATATTTCATATTTTGGTAACAGGAAAAGAAGTAGAGTATAAACAACATGATATGAAACCACAGGGAATTAGAATTCCACATAATAGATGAATTTGCAAACTAAAATTGGTTACAAGAATGGAGTATGTGTGCCTACATAGGAGAAATATGATTAAGTCCATTTAGACCTTAATTAAAAATGTCTTGTAATGATAGAAGAGTTGTATGCCAAGCCTTCTCACCAGCATTCTACATTGATGTATGGCGTTAGCCTTGAACTATGCTGTCCTCAACAGATGGTCATTGGGCTGACTTCTGGCAACAGGAAAGGTTTGGGAGAATGCCAGTTTCAGCAACTTCTTTTCCTTGGGCAGAGCCATGTTGATATTTCCTTGGCTGTGTTCCAAAAAATTGGTAGAGGAAAAGAGTTTTTCTGAACTTAATTGCAGACAGGATTTTATCTTCATTCTCCTCTCCAAAATTCCCTTTTTATCACACCATTTTAGCCTTACTTATGCAGCTGCATGACATCTTGGTTTGTGAAAACATCTAATGTAATACAATCTCACTGTACTCAAGACAAAAGGCAATCAATTTTAAAGAGAGAGGGATTTGTTACTAAAGTTACTGATGTGTTACTTATGCAAAACATTTAAGGATCTGAAAGTCATCTACAATTAATCAAGTCATACAACAGTTCTGAGAAGCATGCTGTGATTCATGACATTTTACATAATGGAAAGCTGAAGTGCTATGAACTTTAAAGGCAAACAGAAGATGTAACATTGTATCTTATTTCTTTTTTTAAGTCTCCAAGTAAGTATTTGACTAATGCGTGTTTTCAGAAATATTTTAAATTTCAAATGTGGGCTTTAGATTCAAGACCAAATCAATACTGTATCATTTTCAGAAATCATTAGGACCTATGTAGAAGCAAGTCTACTTGCTCCACACTAAACCACTTTCTTCTGAGACCCACCTTCTGTCATAGCCAGAACTCTGGTTTATACAGGCTGGTCTGTAGGTGATGCAAAAAGAATTTCCTTATGACATCGTGAGAGTGCTTCAGAAACTTCCGATCTGCAGTATGTTTGATAAAGGTATTATGTATTTTCCTCCTGGCCAATGCAGAGAACGGCTCAGGTGGAGCTCATAGGTGACCCTGTCCCTGCCCGTGAAAGTTGTCACTAATAAAATGTATGGCTGTGTCAAATTATGGTCAAAGCCAAAGGAAAACAGAGCAATATCAAAGTACCTTCTCTCAGAGGCTGCTTACAAAATGAAACCTGGTCAAACACATGAATCACCAGGAGCACTCCATTTTTGCCTTTGTTTCCTTAGACAGCTGGGCTATGTCTCCCATTGTCCACTTGTAGACTAACTCTATTTTACAGTAATTGAGCTATGTTCCTTCTCAAATTGAAAACAGCATTACAAAGGACCCCAAGTCCTTATGAATTCTCATAAGAGAAAGTTTCCTGTCATTTTGAAAGGGAGATATCTAGAAAATTAGTCCTCATGTAACCTTCCATCAGCTACATTGCAGGCTGCCAGTTGTACCGAAGATAGGAACGAGACAAACGGCAGAAATGATAGCACTGAGAACACGTGGGATGGGAAGGAAAAACAAGGAGGGATGAGAAAAAAAGATTTAAAAAAATTGCTTCGTTATGTCTAGTGCTCATGAAACAGCTTGCTAGAGTTAGTGTCCTTGATGATGTCCTGTTTCAGTAATATCAAGGTTGAGTTCAAGGGCCTTAGGGGAAAAAAATATTTGAGTCTGCAAGTCCACTGGAAAACTACTCTATTAGTATTCTGTGGTTTTATGCATGTGAAATTTGTTCTTGCAACAGTTCCATTAAGAAGTACTCATATTAAATACCAAAACTATGGATAGGTTCAAATAACTTTCACCTGAACGTTCCTCTAACTTTAATTATATGGTTAGCAGCCCTTTCCTGACACTGTACAATCTCATAGATGATATTTCAACAGCAAAAACTCAAAATCAAAACAGCCTATGTATAAAATGTAAGGAAGTGGTTCAAGATAGTGTGTTAACAAAGAGTCCAAACCACAACAGATTACCTACTGCAACATCTTTCTTAAGAAGGCAAGTGTTAAAACGTTATAATTTTTAGGCACATTAAAAAGCAACATACTAGTGGTTTGAACTACTGAAATTCAAAAACTTTTGAAAGAAAAAATATCATACGTAAAACCATGGAACAATCCCAATACAAACTCTTGAAAGAATAACTAATAACTTAGAAGTAGAGAAAGGAGCTATATATGTATATATTCCATTTATTACTAGAATGGCAAGAGTATCAATACTTCACTGTTCATGGAGACTGAAGACTTTGAGTATTATCAGGCACAAAAAGGAATACCATTATTGTGGTAGGCAACAGTACTCATATCACAGTGATTTTGTAAGAGATACAAAGTTTAATGTTCAAGGAGCTAATATAATTCCTCTTATCCCAAGCTAACTCTTTCCTCTGGCTTGTATTAACCAAACTCACCACACCCACCCTCAATTTTCCAGCAAATCAAGCAAACTTAAAAACTGAAAAGATGCTTTCTTGGCTTTGAATCACAGGAAGGAGCGAGAGGTGCAAAGGGATCCCTCAGACTCCTGCTGGGATAATAAAAATTGGAGTGTTTCTATACAACACTCCTCCTGGTAACATAGCAAAGACCTACCAGGCCCCAGTGGTAGTTAACTCTAATCACACTCATGTTCACTTGTGTTCCACAAGTTTGAAGATTAGCTTCATTAACATCCTTGTAAGATCTCTAATATTGACATTCATCACCATGTCTAGATCCCAACTCTAGTTTGACTAAAAGCAAAGTTCTTTGTAACAAACTCATAAAAAAGATCCAGCTTTTACTATTTTCTTCAAAGAATAAGGAATGTGTATGTGGGTACCACTAGAGCAGAAAAAGGAGGAGGAACTTTGGGTGATTCCGCAGAAGGGTTGAAGTTGCAAGCGACCTCCCTGGAAGTCATCTTGCTCAACTCCCTGCAAAGCTGCCTACCACTAGTGGCCCAGGACAATGTTTAAATGATTAAATATGACTAAATAATAACAGCTATATCAGGAACATAAATAAAAAATGGGCATCTCTAGATTTTTATTTTAAAGCAGTCTTCATTTTTTGAAGTCTCGCACCTGTAGCTTGTTTTGCATCTTTCACACCCATCCATACCTTCCCCCAAACTCACATACACTGAAAGGGACACAAGGGTGCAAAAAGATCCATATTTTTTATTTTCACCAGATCAGAGCAATTACCTAATTTTGGTATAACAGAGCAGTCCTACACAAAGATTTAGATGCCCAAGATGTACTTTCAGTTCACAAATCACCTGAAGACAAGACCTTTTATGCAATGAGATTCTAGCAGTTCTCTGCACACAAGGTGTGGTTTGGTACAGTTAAAATCTGTGATATTGTAGCTTAAGTGACTTAACTCTCCCAAGCACTTAAGAGAATACTCAGCAGCTTGTTAACGAGCCTTCTATGATTCACAGAATTTGTGTTTCCGTTCCTTGGCAATACCAGTGACAGTAATCCTTAGTTTCAGTCTAGTCTGATAGCAGACTGAAAGGGTTAGGAATGTGTTTTCTATACAGCAGACTGAGAACACAGCTATAACAAGTATTCAAGGCTTTGAAACTTATTTTTGAAACTGACAGGTCCATTAGGGTTTCTGAACTAACACATCTCTGTGTGCAAAAGTCTCTCTACAGCCTACTTTCCTGGAAATCCAAATGTGTAAATTTGCATTCAGATGTTATCTACATGAGATACAGAGCCCCAGAAGTACCACAGAGCATCCTCCAAACGCACCTGAAATGTGACTATTCTTTCCACAAGTCTAAATATTCCAAATAGCAATGCAATAAGGATATCTGAAATGGAATATGTACCTGTATATTCCTAGGAGGCTGTAGCTGCCAAGCTACAGTTCGGTTTGCAGCAATGGTGACCAGGGGAGAAGAGCAGCAGTGCACAGAATTCTCTTTGTTTGACCCTTCACAGTGCCCTACCCTGAACCTGAGAACTACACGCATTTGACCAAACCACTGCACAGTCAGATGGACCTTTATTGTGGCACTACTTCAAGTGTATTTCAGTTTCATTATTGTCAGAATGAAATATATTTGAGATGTAGTACTTGAGAATTACTCAGCATCTGGGACATGCAGAAGTTTTTACCCAAGTAATTGCCATGGTCATTCAAAGAGCTGAACCCACAGAAGCATGAGAACATAATCAGTAGTAATTTCACGTGCATTATAGATGAGTTTTGGGCTGTTGTTTCAGCTCTTTGGGAGCAGTACAGACAGAAAGAGGGAAAGAGAGGAGAAGCAGCAAAACCCCAAGCCTTTCTTCTTCCTAAGGTAACCACAACAGATTACTTCCACTTTCTTCTGCAGTCAAGAGTAACTGCAGGCAAAATCAGTAAACACAAAGATGCACTACCAAGGGGCAGCAGTTCACAACAGCAGTAAAATAAACTGCTGTACAACGTGATCCTTTGTAATCCAGAAAGCTCAAATGAAATGCACTGCGGTAGCTGTGTAATGTCTGATGGGAACGTTTTTTATGGACTTCGCCAAAAGAAAATATAATTGAGATTTGACCCTTTCAATCAATACCATTTTTGAAAAGGTGAGTTTATTAAGAGTAATAAAATTATACTGAAGTCTTACTTCTGGTGTTATTTTGTCTGCTTTTAGAAATGTTCCATGGTAGGCAATCACAGTATATGACAAGGAACATTTACTTAAATGTGTAAAGAGTTCCATACAAAAGATGGGATGTATTATAGAGCAACTGTGAAGGGAATGAAAGATGTATTCTCTTTTTCACAGTGATCATGGAAGTACCAGAACAACCAAAAAAGCTGGTTTGTTTTTTGTTTGTTTCTTTGGTTGTTGTTGTTTGTTTGTTTTAAAATTTCCAGGGCACTGCATAGGCACATTTCCCTTCATAAAAGTAAAATGTCTTACAATATCTGAAATAATATTTTAGATGTGCACATATGGATTTAGTTGTATTGTTCTTGACTGAATAATAATAACCAACTCAATGCTCTCTCAATGCTACAGAACAAATTAAGAGTTTTGATAACCAGTCACCCATTTTAAACAGAAAAATGAGATCTCAGAACCTGGAAGGCACTGAATTTCAGTTGTTCTGCCAGAAATCTCTCTATACTGCCTCTGAGTAGGTAAAACAGCTCTGCCTACATGACTAATGCCAAGCTAAAAATGTTTGCAAGCTGAAGATCCTACTACTCCTTCCTATTGAGTCATCTTTTTCTAACCCATAAATCCACAGTAGAATTCAGAGGAGGACAAATGCTGCTCTAGTTCAGCATAACCAACTACAACTTGTGCTCTGAAATTTCCTCTTTAATTGCAGTCCTGAATATTTCCTTTGAGCTCCTAGACAGACTCTCACAAGTGGGTATTGCCAGACCTTTTCATATCCACCCATTTAGGATGGCAGAGTAAAGGCAAAAAGGTAATTTAAGGCACAGAGATGAACAAGATTAATCAAGTGATTAAGTAAAGGCAATAGGCTGTTGTAGTTTCACAAATAAATATTTCAAATTTGCAGCCCAGAATAAAGCTTGTGTTCTGGTCTCCCTAGAACAGCAAACATGTAAAACAACTACTTTTAGAAATGGAGGCTGCAAGCAGCTGCAACTTAACTATTTTCTAACACATCTTCCAAAGTCACAGGTGTGGGACCAGGCTGTGCTTGCCAGGCTCTTCGAAATCCCTGCTCTGGCAGTATTCCTAAACAGGCTGCTGGGCGATTTCCTCCCTGGCACCTTGGGCTACTGCAGACAAGACCATAAACTGCAAACAATTAATGCCATCAATTAATTTAGGTTTGTTAAAAATACATGGGGCTGAAGTGCTCAATTCCAGAGTACAAAACCCCCCCAAAACTGAAGATTTATTTCATCAGATATGTAAAACATTAATTAGCTGCATCAAGGCTACAAACATCTCATACTGAAGGGTAACAGCTGTGTGAGGGAAGGACAGCACAACTGAGCTCTTATCAATGACCTGTGCTAGGTATTAGCTGCAGCAGCTGTCTTAAAGCACATAGTCCTGCTCAACATTGTATTCCCAGGAACATTCTACTCCAGCCCTGTCCCCAGTCTGTTTATTCATATCCAGCGGTGCCTGCTAGGTGGTGCTGTGGGATGGCTTTTCTACGGGAGAAAAAGCAGCTTGCTTTTTTTTCATTCACTCCACCGGTATTTTTTTCTTCTACATGAAATTAGCTGCAGTGTTTTCTGCATCTTGGTCATACAAGATGTGTCCTGTCTGGTCTCCCTTTTTGTTTGTTCTTTACTTGCTGCAGGCATGCTGTGGCCACCAGTGATAGTGCTGCTTTTCCAGAGCACTCAGAGAAAGTGTGTGTGTCAGCATTCATCTGCATGTGTTCATACCCCTGCACAAAAGCAGGAAACTCAGATGGAGGCAGGAGGTATTAAGATCTACTCTAAAAAATTCCGAGTTTGCATTTCCTTTGCTTCTAAAGGTACAGGACTTATAAGCAAACTATATTTATTGACAAAGCAGGATTTAAAATTAAACCAGACACACAAAATAATGGCATGGTTTCAAAGGAAAAGGTAAGTCTAAAACCTCCAGAAGCTCCAATTAGTGAAATATCTCCCTTTTTGACTCTCAAGCTGCAATTTACTTCCACGAGGGAAGGCAATCTACTGTGAAAACTTTAGAAGGTAGCCCTCTGAAAAGAGAGGTATTAGGAAGGATGCTTTCTTAGGCTTCATTTTTGTTCTGGAATTAAGAATAACTGAAATGGCACGATGTTATTAATGCTTTAACATCCATAGTATTATAACTGATGCAGACTGGGATTGAACTGTTCAGACCTGTCAAAACATGTTGTGCTAATGGCTGTAGGTAAAGGCAGTCTGGTGATGTCCATCTGTTCCACATAACTTTGTGTCAGTTTAGCCAAATATGATGAATAATCCTAACCCACCCTTCTGAGTAAAAGGGATGAAAACCAAAACAACCCCCTAGATGAGTAATTGCAGTATTACCACATCAGGTGATGATGTCAGAAAAATCTTGTGCTCAGTTTTCAGATCCTGGCCCAATGCCTTGGGACACCCTCTGAACACTTGCTCCTATACAAACCCCACCGTAGGAAATGGCAAGGCTATCCTCTGACATATACTGCAAATGTATATGGGGAAGCTAGAACGCAACAAGGAAGAGAAAAAGCACTGACCTGCTTTTTTTTGATGCACCAGCTCAAAATGAACAATTTTAAGGCTACTCCATACATGAATACCTGTGGGGGTCTCTTACCCTGTTTAACTCTTTCCATTTATACTCTGCAAGAAAGGCTGTGTTATGCAAAGCTCAACTGCACAGCACATCCAGCATTCAAACTACGAGTTAGCAGTGTTGCATTTGTCTCCAAAAACATAACAGTAAGAAGCTTAGACACACAGTGAAATTTAAAGTACAGTGGAGAAAAAATGGCTTCTGAGGTGTGCTTTAATTTTGTTACTAAAGAAAGCAGCATCTTCATACAGCTGGAAATGAAAAAGGCAAAGGGTACATTTGCAACAGATCTGTGTCTTTTAATAAGAGGACATTCAAAAATAAAAGGGACCAATTCATTAAAATTCCATTCTGTCTGAGGTATTAACAGTAATTTTTACACTGAACACCACATTCTTGTTTTTCATTAATGTGGTCTTCAAAAAGAAAAATAGTAGAGAGGTAGAGGGGGGCAAACCAAGAAGCATCTGAACTCCTTGTTCGATTGCTGTGATCAAAGAGGGTAAGAATATGGAAAGAGAGTACACAGCACGTCCAGATGAGACTCATTTCAGTTTATCATGGGAGCCAGATAGAGAAGCTGCTGGTATGCTGGAAATTATTCTGAAAAGACTTTATATGGTATAAACTACTACTAGACTGGGGAAAAAAAAAAGAAGAAAGAAAACATATCAGAGAATCTTTCTTTTGATCTTGATCTTATGAAAAGTCCACATATTTTACCAGACATCTTCCTTCCTAAGGACTAGTCCTGTAACTGAGGAGACCAATATAAAATCTATGAGGTAACCATGACAGGTCCTAGGGCAATAACATGGTGAAGGACCTTAGCCAGTTGCAACTCAGGGGTTCTTTGGGGTGCACTACATGCTGAATATAAAGTCATTGTGTATTTTTTGGTGGTTTTCATTTTTGATAAAGCATATTTACTGTTATCCAAGTACCTTCCACTAGTAGCTGTTGCTTTAAAGAACAACTATATCTAAATATAGGAATGACAAGCATTTTTGAATGATGCCAGAAGGACAGATATGGTAACAATTACTGTTAGGTTCAACTTTCACCTACGTTTCTGTATTCAACACATATAATCTGTCCTTCCACTCCCTCATGTTCTTCCCCCAAGGCTCTGAAACACAAATACCAATTTTCCAGATGAGGGAACAGGACACAAAGGGATTTGGAAACTGGTTCAAGAATGTGCCCGGAAGCTGGATTCAGCCTGGGTCTCCCAATGTATGGACTCATTCCCTAGCTGGACCATTCTTCCAGGCTAAGCTACAAGCAAAACACTGGTATATTAACTGCTGTGTTGGCTGAACTGTGTTGGATCTGGTTTACATGACACTGTGGAAAATGTTGGATACCACCTTCCTTCCTGCAGGCAATATTCCACTACTGCACTGTATATATGGCAATGAGGACAAAGACTAATTTAAGAAGAAAATTAAGATGCATTTAAGAAGGAAAATAAAGGCAATGCAGTATCGACTATTTCAGTTTCTGTCTCAAGGAGTTTCCAAAAAGATAGGACATTCATAAAAATAATTTGAGAGAGAAGATTAAGCACATCTCTGAAGAAAAAGATGGATCCTATATGCCTCACATCAGCAGAGTAACGGCGGGTTCGATTTTGCTTGTCACAGAGTCAATATCATAGAGAATTGTGATAAATAGGTAAGGTAAGCCCAAGGTTCTCTTAAGACAAGAAAAGACTACTCATTCTTAAAATCTAAGGGAATAAATAAAAAGTAACTACAATGCCCTTTACCAGTTATAAAACATCAGAACAATAATGCACTCTAAAGCATATAAAAGGTTGACCTGCTTTCTTCCTACAGAACTGCAGGTGTCGTCTCCACACACCCACCCCCAAGCACACTCTTTCTGTTGGCAGAACAACCAAAACCTCTGTCTAAAGCTCCGGACACTTAATTAAGCCTCAGGAGATCGGGATGCTAGGTTTGTTTCTTACACTGGTCTCACTATGCGGAGGGAAGAGCAACAATCTAAGAGTTTGGCAGTAAGTACGGGTGAGGTACGAGTACTTGGCACTTTCTGGAAACAGACACATTCACTATGGTGCATTTTCTTACTTTTCATACTGATCTATCTCATGTACCATACATGGCACAGACATCGGTCCCACTAGTCATGATTCAAGGCCTCATTTCATAAAAGCACATTTGCCGATTTCATCTGAAGGGGCTTGCCCTGTGGCTTGCTGAAAGGGGCATACAAGCACAAAGGATATTTGCATTATAGACAAGAGTCTATGACTTTGATTTTTGCTACCTGTTCATTGATGAGTGTAAATATATATACCAGAATTGGTCGTCCAACAGACTAGCACAACAGCTAGTTTAAAATAGTGGCACATCTGATACTGCATGCAGTTGTGTAAAACTGAAAACAACTTCCAAAATCTTGCAATGCCAGAAGCCATCTAGTTTGGCAGCACAAACTATTAGTCTTGGAAAACAGGGTTCAGGAGTGCAAGGACAGGTTACCAAGTGGCTTCCCACCAGGATGCCTCCACTTAAGGCCACATGTAGGTGCCTGTATGATGAGGCCCTTACTTGTGCAGTCTGCATCCTAGTTCTGTAGCAGTGCTAACAGCCTCATATAACGGGACATCAACATGACTGAGGGGACCAAACCAAAGGGAAATTATTATGATAAAAAAAAAAGAGGACATTCAGAGGAAGTATTTCACTGTGAAGGCATTACTTGAACTTTTTACGTACAGTTCTCTTAACTATTAAATGGATAAAAAAAGTAAATCACTTGACCTTGTCTAAAGGTCTGAGCAAAGAAATTTGATTTTGGTGTCATTTCAATAACTATGTGCCAGAAGAGCTCTCTCCACTCCTACCAACTTTCAAATAGTCCACATGCCCTCCCTCCATCAAGCACCAAAGCCACTGCCAGAAAAGATACATTTTTGTATCACCTAAGAGTAACAGAGATCCAAAAACAGGCAACCCTCTAAACTGGATCATTGTATATCTGTGTTCATGAAATGGTGCTTCCAGAAAAGGTTTAGATATAACTGCTGATTTTAATTTTAAAACACTCATTAAAATGCATCTTACTGAACTCCTCACTTAAGACTAATGATATTTTAGCCTTGTAAAATGATAACTTAGCTATCTCAAAAGGATTGACATAATGACCACAATGTGTTTTATATTGGCCAAGATATGCATAAAAATCTCAGGTGTGCACTATAAGCTTGGATTATAATGAGCTGCTTTTTATCCTTGGAACAACTCTTTAATATTTCTTTACTCTTTTCTATCTGACAACTTACGGTTGAATATTTTCTATTTCTCTTGTTCAGATAATTGATTATTTAGTCAAAGATCTTTCATTTGGGTCAAGCATACTGGAAAAAGGCGGCTTCATTTTCTTTAGTCTCATCCCTTAACATGGACAAAGTTTCCAGTTGCACCTTTTCCTTTCAAAGGAATGCTAGATAAAAAGCTCGTTAGAAAAGACTAGTAACTAATAGAAAATACTAATAGCTAGGGGCCTGATGCACAATAATTTGCTTACAAATGTGAATGGTAACAGACATGCTGACACTGAACTACTGTAGTGAGAAAGACCAAGATAATTCTAAAAGCTAGCACTGACTTTCAGGTTGTTTCTCAGTCTTTACCTAATTCTAGTATAACACTTGCCTTTTGTTACTTCATGCCTTTCCTTTACAACAAGAAGCTTGTACATCTGCACAGATGCACGGTATTTTCTGGAAATATTTGGACATATTTTACTCATCACTAACAGACCATTTTCTCATACAGATTTGAACAGATGAGAACCAAGTGAAAAGTTGGGTCTGAACATTTGCCATGGTGTTGGCAGTTAATCATTACATTTTCTCATTCTCCGCTTCAAACAAGTTGAAATCAGATCTCTGATATGATGTGGGGAACTGTGTGTTTTCTGGTATCACTTTAATGTACAAGAGTTCATTCTGAACATGGGAAAATGGGTATTTATTCCTTCAAAATACTCAGAAGTGAATGCAACAGATGGAGTTACAGGAATAGTAATCTGTGCAGGACTGAACTGCTGCAAACTCTCACGTTTGATGGAACAACTTTGAAACCCACCTACAAATACACTTGGTAAAGAAGAGCAGCACTCACAGCAGTATGTCTGCTGAGTTGGACCAAACTGAATGCATAATGTAGTCTGCACTTGCTGGCCTATCTTATTCCAAGTTTATTGCAACATCCTGATCCTTATCTTCAAAGCCCTAATTAAACACAATTCAAAGTAAACTCCACTCATGCAACAGTGCCATTACAGCTTCTGAGTGAAAGAGGAGGGTGAGCACTGGCTCAAGCCTTTGAGGGGCAGGAAGTAGGAAAGTTCCTATAAATTCAGGATCTAGTTTCTCTCCCACACAACCATTTTCATAACAATAGTTCAACAGCGGAATGCACAGTGGATTAAATTTAAAAGCCAGATGCTAAGCTGACGTGAATGTTCAGCCTTGCACTGAACTCAAAAGCAGTGGTACCTGTTGACCACAGCTCAAAGTCTCAAGGTCAGGGCAGCCCATGGGTGAGACCACACAGATTTCAGGCTCGAGGGAGAATCTCATCTTTGCTCCAAACTCTTCTGTGAAGTAAAAGGGCCTGAAAACCTGTGAGACTGACACCTAACTGACATTTCTACCTGGACTAGACCTGAAAACAGAACAAAACCACAGGCTTATCAGAGTTGTGACTGGAGGTAAGAGATGATGCAATCTATACAGCTAGTATGTTAGCTGTATGTGGGGTCTCATTGCAGCTCAGAGGCTGCAAGAGAGTTTTTTAACCATCAAGGCAGCAGACTGGGAATAAGACAGCATGTGAAATTAACCACAGTAGGTCCCAAAGCTGTGTAATTTCTCCTGGATGTTTAACTTTTTTAGCTGGCCAGGTTTTATAGATCACTTTCCAACACACTAAGAACAAAGCGCAGGACAGTGCTACAGCACAATCTCCTGCTTACAAAGACCAGGCATATTCCTATGTGTGTTCAATCTCGTCATCCAGGCAATGTTAGCTCAGAATAAGTCATCCATACACACAATGATTTTCAAAATACATCATCAGAAGAATTAATGAGATGCAAATACATTGTATTTCCAAGGCCCTCAACAAGAGAGTATACCATCCAGTTTTGGTGGGGATTTAATTCAACATGCTTTGGGCTTTAGTACTACTACTGCTACTTACTGTCTTAGTCCTATTCATCTGTTAAGCCCTTAGTAATTTTTTCCATGACTACAAACCAGGTTTTTGTATATATTTGTAGACCCACTTTAACAGCCATTTGCATAATATTTGGTGAGAAATTTCCTGAGAAAAAGAAAAGCACAAATTCAAGTTCATAGAATGCCTTGGGTTGGAAGGGACCTCTAAAGGTCATCTAGTCCTACCCCCCCTGCCGTCAGGAGGGACATCCTCAACTAGATCAGGTTGCTCAGAGCCTCATCAAGCCTGAAGTGATATGGTATTCTCTTCTCTTCTCTGTTTATGACCAATTCAGCATGTGTATAAATGACCTGTGAAATAGAGACTGAATTAACCACGTTTTTAAAATTATTTACTTCTATATACCTTAAATGATTCACTTGTAAAAAAAAAAATAAAAATTTAGTGCTTTTTGTGACTGAATATTATTCATTTTTTCTCTCAAAACTATCATGAAGTGATTTACCAACCATGTGCATGTTTTAACAAGTCACTGGCACTGTGCACTAAAAGAAGCCCTACTGGACTTTCCTTTGGAAATCAACAAATTCTCCCAGTATAGTTATATTCTATTTGAACATTGTGGATTTATTCCTTTTGCTTTGAAATAGGCCTTTTTCTTCTTTTGGATTGAATTACATTTTAAACTATTCACAAAGTCATTCCTTCAATACCAAGGGAAGCAAAAGATTCACACAAGGCACAGGGAACAACTTGCTACTTAAAGGTTGTATTTAACCTTGTAATCTATGACCCAGACAGAAGCAATGAAAAAAAATAAAAATTAAAACAAGATGTGAGATAGGAATCTTTAATCAACCTCGATGTATCAGCCTGGGTCCAACATTCCAACCTGTCTTCTGAGGTTACCCAGCACCACTTTGAAAATGGATTACTTTCCACTGAAAACAATGCCAAAAGGGGGCTTTAGCTCCCCTGGGGGAAATTAGAACAGCCTGGATCATCAAACGGGAAAAAATAATCATTATCAGTAGCAGTCAGAAATGGGGAGAAAGAAAAGGTGAAACCAGACTCAAGCTTTGGACCACTTAATGCCTTAGATGTGCCTTTGAAGGTCAAGGTGGAGTGGCAAAATCCTGTGAGTTTGTGATGCAAAGGAATGTTTGCTTCTCTAGTGGACATTAATACCTGTCTTTTTTCCAAAATGTTTGGTTCAGAAGTGTACTTTTTGTAAACACTTGGCAGCTAGTCCTGGAGAGGGTAAGGGTCTGATAAAGTATTACGCACTTCCTATAACCAGGTCAGAATACCAATGTATATGGATAATATATATTACCCATACATGCTAATAGCTGAAATGTACATTATAAGGACTTAATATGGCTTAACAAATATATGACTTTAAGCTGGTGTCCCTTATTTTAGGTAAGAGAAGTTTTCTGACAGACCTTGCCATCACCATCGAACTGAGACTTGACCTGCAGGTGCTCCCCAAGGCCCTGGGGTGCCAGCTGCCAGCATGAACAAATATCTCTACTCCCTTTAGAATCAGGCTAAATATAGCTTGCATTACAATGCAAAAACTTAATACCAACTTCAGCAGAAGCAACAGATAGCTGGCAGAAATGCCAGGAAAGTGGTGAAATAACATTTCCCAGACGTTACGAGGGTGAAATACATGCATTATGGCATGTGGTCAGTTAAGGCAACATCCTTGATAGGTTAGTTTACTTGTTTTACTTGAAAAAAAAGCAAGTAAAAAATTAAGGAGCAATTCTGAAAGCACTTCTAACTCACTGACTCCTAGTTTTGTCTTTTAAAATCAAACTATCTCGCATGAAGGCTCTATACTAGCAATTAATGCTAAAAGAAAACTTGGTTGACAGATATTCCCTATTTACGTAGCTTCTAATTTATGTAAGATGGTCAGAGCCTTGGCCCCGCTGTAGCTCTCTTTTTGCACTCCTACAGCAGTACTCTGCTGACCTCGCTTATGTACTGAAGCTCTCTGTAAGCCAACAGCATGTAACCATACAGCTATAATTAAGTACATACTTGAATGCTTTGTTAAACAGGGAAAGACTGATGAATTTCTGCCTATATATGTAATGAAGAAATGGCAATAATATACATTAAATTGGAATTATGATGTAAATATTACATCATGTTCTAGTCATTGATGACTGGAAGGCAGTCTACAGGCAGCCTGTGAAAGGCCAGAGGCACACATTGGTGTTGTCACACACAGTTGGATGTGTCCTGCAAAGCACCAGCAGTGGCCCTGAATGTCTGGGATGTGCTGATAATGCTCTTCTCTTTAAATAACATAGCTGAAGAAGGATACTTCTAACTTCAAATTTCCAATGCAGTGCCTATTTAGTACAATCTGAAGTAGAAGGTTCTTTCTGCCCACTAACAAACTAGTCCTCTAGAGATTAACTTCCTGCTCTTCAGTTCCTCACCCTGATACCACTGGTGCCATTTATCCAGCATAATGGCAGCAGCAACACTGCAATCACATTGTTGGAATTTTAACCACCTCCCTGGTAACTTTACCCAGAGCAAATTTAAAAAACAGCACTAAAGTTATTAGCAACTTCTGACAATCCACCTATATAAGCATCTATTGATGCTCAGAGGGGTAAACTGCAGCAGAATTAGCAATAGTAAGGAATCTGACATCAACAATCTAGATAGGATTTGAGTAAACTGCTTATAGTTTTTCCTTTCCACTGACTTCAAATTTCATTTCCTAGTCCCTTCCCCTATCTCTGTACAGAAGTATTTCTATGTGCGTAAAGTGACCTTGGATCTAGGTAGCAAAATTATAGCTGCTGCAGTGCTGATCAGACCTTAAGATCCTCTGCTGAATGTGTGTGCTGCAGCGGACAAGAACATGCAGTAATATGCTGCTCCAAGTGAGCATGGGTGACAGAGCAGAGCAAGTAACAGTGAAGGGTCAAAACTATTACAGAATTTGACCCAAAAAAACCTCCAAACAGTGGAAAAGATTCAACAATGTCTGCTACTGAGTATATTAAACCAGGTCAGAGCTTTTGAGAAGGCAAGAAACCATGTGCTGCAGCTGTGTCAGCTGAATGACTGTACTCCTCCTGCATCCTATTAGAGGGATTTGTCCCTCCACTTAATTGGCTATTTCACTATTGCTTTTTTGTTCAGCAGAGTTAACATATTTTTCCCTGCCTTTGCTGCGGAGAAGGCACCAGCATAGCAAGGCTGCAGATTATATCGTAGGTACATTGCAGATTCCAGGGGTTAATTTTTCACAGAAAGTCAAACCCACTTTTAAGTGCATAAAGCAGCTGTCCCACCACACTCTGACAGTAAGCCTGCCATACCTTCAGTTAATTTCTGGCACACAGACAGGGACTTAGATCTCTTCCAAGACAGTTAAAGAATAATGAAAAAGCAACTTTGATGCTACCTGAAACCGAACTATTCAAAGCACATTGCCTGCATTCCTCAGCTGCAGGCACTGAGCCAGGACATGGAGATAATCATTCGGGCTGGTGATGGGGGAGGGAGAAAGGAGCTTAAGGACCTGAGAGCTGAAGTATTCTGGTCAAGGAAATATGGAGAGCAATTACGCTGCAAGGTAGCAATACAGTTGTATTTCTCCCCTATCTCACTCCCATTACATGCATTATAGAATTAAAATAATCACAAACATAACTTTTTTTTCTTTTTTTTGTTTTGTTTTTCTTCTGTCAGTTTCACAGAAAATTAGGATCTATACCAAGCAAACCATTTCTCTCTCATCTTGCACTGCTTTTCCATCCATAGGTAACATTCCCTGTTTCAAAAGGGAAGACTGCCTGGTGTCATGCCCAGGCAAGAGTGAAACATTTTACAGGGAGGGGGGAAGTTTCTTACTGTCTCCCAATCATGAACCATGCCCTGCAAACCTGAGATATGATAACCATAATGATCTTACTTTTGCATATCTACCAATATAGGTACACCAACCCAAGATTAATTGGTTCAATACTGCAGCAGTCAAGATTGCATGCTGTAGAAAAAAAACAAGCTGTAGTGGTAAAAAAGGCCCCTGAGACACCCCACTCTTTTTCTCCTTGTGTTATGAAGGCAGCTGCATCTCTGTCACTACAGTATCCAACAACTTTCTGCAACTCAGTCACTTGAGAAAAAATTCCTGGAAATTTCTCAGCAATTCTAACTATGGACTGAACTCCATTGAACTTCTGAGTTGCTAACAGTAGCTAATATACCTTGTTTTGGCTATTATGACTTACACATATTTCCCAAGCAGGTCGACATGGCAAGAGCACCAGCAGGCCCTGTAGGCCTTAACCCACTAAAGCTGGAGAGCCAACAGACTGGAAAATGGTGTATTTGTGGTTTGACTTATCCTATGGCCCTTCAGGATGACGTGTCAGCAAAATCTGCCTTCTACATCCTTTTAAACTTCCAGCAAAGATGGCCTTAAAAAGTGGTTTGTGCACTGCATAAATCACTACTCCACTGGAGACCACCAACTCAAGCGGTTTATCTTCTGGTCTTCAGCTTTAACTCGTATGTAGGGACCAGTAATGAGTTCCCTCTAGGCAGGTAACAGGCTTTGTCTTCTAGGGCTCTTCAGGCACACAAAGATTGGACATCAGGAAGCATTTCTTTAGTGAGAGGGTGGTGAAACATTGCAACAGGCTTCTCAGAGAGGTGGGCAATGCCCCATCCCTGTTAATGTTTAAGAGTCGTTTGGACAGTGCCCTTAATAATATGTTTTAAACTTTTGGTCAGCCCTGAAGTGATCAGGTAGTTGGACTAGTCAACAGTTGCAGGTGCAACTGAACTATTGTATTCTAAGAAGGAAGTAATTCTGAATTATCCTCCTTCAGTGCTCAGCAAAGTTGTGCAGTGTAGAATGGTGAAACTGTAGAAAAGGATTTGCATTCATAGAATGGAAAGGGGGAAAAGAAAAACACCCCAAAAAGTGATTCCAAAAAATGTCTTGGGAACTACAACTGGAAGACTAAAAAATCTTCTCCATGGTCAACTGCAATGGCAGCACAGACTGTAATGAGGGCATTTTTGGTATCTTTGGTTTTAAAAGCAGGTTATGTGCCAATAGCACAAAAGAGTATAAAAGAGTAGAGAAGAAATAATAGCTCAGTGTGCCCTGTTTTCCACGCAGCGTGTTATGTAATGATGTAGAACCTAACACACAGACTGTTTATACCCTAAATGCATGTGTAATGCATAAATGCATTTAAAAGCACCAAAAACACATAAAAGGAAAATTTTAGAGAGTGCCTTACCTTCGAGCCAATAAGTGTGTACAGCCATTGGATGGTTTCATTGTGATTTATTACTCCATTCATGCCATCAACATACAGCATTATCTGGCCCAAAGCTATTGTAAAGAAAAGAGAAAAAATATAATCAGACCTGGTGAATACTTTTTATAATCCTAACCATTGCTGGCAATTTTCTAAAAGCAGTGCTTTCCAGACATGTGGTGAGCTCAAATAATGAAAGATATATTGGGCAAGATTGTGCTGGACAAAATGCAGGGCAACTACAGCAACTTCACTCCTGGATGATATAAGCGTGAACTTCATCCAAGGAGAAGCACAGCCACTTGTTCCTTCCTAAAAGATGCCACATTTTATTGCCCCAAAATCTGCAAACAATATTTAGCACAGTGCTTAATGTCACAATGGTTCCATCAGCTACAATACTTTACATCTTGTGAGCCAAGAATTTTACCATTTGTTTCAGCACCAAATAATGTTTGGAATTAGTATATTTGGATTATGTTGACTGTTTCAGTGAATTCCAATAACATGGAATTAAAGCAGGGCAATTAACATCAATAAGATCAGCAAATATTCACCATTGCACAGTGCTCTCTTGCAAACGAGTTTTGTGTTTTAGTGAGAAAATACAGCAAAGCACGGTTAACAAAGAAGTATCTTCATTCATTTATTCTAAAGAATTCACAACAACATTTCAAAACATGCTAGTAAATTATTGCATAAAAGTAATTCTATAGCTTGTAATCCTTATATGAGACTTTCTAGAGACAACAGCTATTAAATCTTTTCTGACTGATAAGGACAGACATTTTTCATAAGGATTATGAAAAGTGGATTAGCAAAATTAATCTATCATCTTCAAAAGTTTCCACTGTTAGATCTTCTGCTTTATAGCAGGAGATCAAAGCACAGTGGGATGAAAAAGAAATCACTGATGTAACACCTTTCAGCACAAGCTGTTGGCATAACAACTCAATTATCTAACACAAAATCAGATGATCCCCTAGTACACCTCTTTATGGGGGTAAAAGAAAAAATAAAAAAAAAACAGATGATGAGGAAAACTATTACATTATTAATCTTCCAAACACATTTCAAATGTTTGCTGACTTTTGTACAGGTTGTGCACAGTGCAGCATCGTTTTTCTTGAGGGCAGATTTTCAAAGACATGAATGTTAGTCAAGCAGTTAAGTACCCCTATAGCTAAGCTGCTAACTTTCATTTTCACATTGTCTCCTTCTTTTCCTTTGGCTCTAATTGATCAGCTTACAGCTAAAAAAACTCAAGGTACTAATTTTAGGTACTTATATTCCTTATCTAATCTGTTACAGCAAGCTATGAGCAAAGTCACCATACAGGGCTACAGTGAGGAGTTAACTCATATCTTAGGCAGGCTGCTGGGTATGCCACTCCTCTTCAGGAAGCAATCATTCACCACCCTCCAAAGACACGTGTCTCAGGTGAATAAAGTCAGGTAGGAGGGACACAGGCCCAAGTGTTAAGGTAAAATAAAAGATGCGAGCCAGTCAGTAAAAAGAGATAAGAGTTACACTGCCTGAATAAATGGCTGCTTTTGAAGCATTTCCTTGCAGGTAGAGGAAAGAGGAGAACACTGATATCCCAGTGGTAATCAGAGAAAGTTCTTAATTCTTGTTTTTACTTCCTTTCAGTGCTAAAAAGATTTGGCCCTTGATCAGGATGAGATCTGGTCATGATAAGGTCACCAATCTCCCCCCTCTTTTTCTTTTTTGTCTTGCAAGTTCTTTGTTTGGGGGTGAAGTGATTTAATTTGAATTTGTAGTAAATGTGAAACAAATTTTCCTCTTGGTGCATGCTTTCTAAATTAATATAGAAATCAAAGACAGCAGAAGTTGCTTTTTAAAAGAGAAAATATGCATACAATACAAAATTACTTCACTGCTTATATTTAAGACCGGTTAGACTGGATGTATGAGATCTGGGATGTATTATTCTTTAGTCTCTTAGATGTGGCACTTCCTAACAGCCATAGGTTAAAGCAAATTAGTAGATATGAGAAAGAAGCCAAAAAGGGTCTTAGGGACTCCTGACAATTTTCTTCTGCCACCACTAAATTTGTTCCACCGCCAATCCCTTGCACGACCTTATTTTTTTCCATTTCATTATCAATGCTAACCTAACTATCTAGCATTAGCTGTCTTTCTAGCAACAGAATATGTCTTTTGGATATAGGTGAAAAAGAAGTAACACATGAAAGAAAAACTACTGCCGCTGCTTGAACAGGGGCCAATAGGATTCACAGGGCAAAGAATTATAAAGGATGTTATAAAATGGCCAAGATGAAGATAGGTTTGTTACAGAGTCATGCTATCTACTTACAAATCTCGACTCCACTCTGCCACACATCAAGTTATTGGCTTCTGATAGAGCTTGACGTGGAGCTTCATATTGCTATTTCCTGTCTTCCAGGGTCATAAAAATGAAAGCAAGATATGATAGGCAGGGTTGAGGAAAAATCAGCTTTCATTATGAGAAAAAGTTAAGGAGAGGCTGCATGTACGAAGCTGATGTCTTAGAAATTCTTTGGCAAAGAAGCCCACAGGAAGATCTAAAAGGAAGACAATGTTGGTTTTCATACCGTGTCAAGCGTCTGTGCTGACAAAGAAAAGGTAATACCTATCGACCACACAAGATGGTGGCATGACAGAAGAGGCCACCAAAACCACTAGCTTAGGAGCAGGCTGGTGGACTGAAAGTTCTCAGGCTTTCCCAGGGCTTGGGTCTGGACAAGTAGGGCACAACAATTTTGCACTAAATGGAGACAGATTTGCCACAGAGCACTCTGCACCATATTATATTGTTTTCTACCCAATTGATGGCCTACCTCCTGGCCCATGATCACAGTCTACTGAAGTGGCTGTGGGTACGGTGTAAACTCCACAGTCCCACCACCCTGCACATCCATGTTGTCATGAACACACACCCACCGCCAGCACCCAGGGCCTCACCAAGAAAGGGCACGTTAATTTGCAAGGAACTGGGGGTTGTTCAAAAGGCCAGCCTAGTCCAAAATTATTTAAGTTCGTATTTGTACATGTCTTCAACCAAACTCCTTTTATTTTTTTTTTTTACTGAAAAACGAGGAGGCTATTTAATCCATTTAATCCCATCTCCCAGCTAACTGGAATTCTTTTTGGAAGTATATCAACTACCTACTTGCATTAGGAAAGCTTGCTATTGTGCAACAGGGGGCTGGGGGAGGTGGTTTAAATATGGAGCAGACTTAATTTGGAATTTCTTTGTTCCCACTACTCTTGTCAAACCCTTAATCTTATGTGAAAGTAGTGTGTGACTTTACCCATAGCTATTTTCAAGTGGAAAATTGCTGGATTTCTTAGGAAAGGCTTAGGCTCGGAAAGGCCAGACCAGCCAAAAACTTCATAGATTTCTGTGAAATAAGAGGTTTAAGAAAGGCTCTAAAAACTTGCCAGTATTGGCACTGATACTCTCCTGGGATCTTTCTTATATAAAGTTAACAGGACCCAAAGGAAAAAAACTGGCACAAAACATCATCACAATAAACAACACTTGAAGTAAAAGTCTATTTTTCCCACACAGTGACAAAAGTTTCAGAGCTGTTTCTTGCCCACACACCTGCTTCCCTAATCTGTTCTATCTGCTTTATATTTTACCATAAGATTACCTTATAGAAAACAACAGCACTGAATGTGCAGAAACACTATTTTCTTAACTTTCCTGCAAAGCAAACCCTCACTTATCAAGTCAAGGGCAAATCTTGTGGTTGCATTTCTTTCTATCAGAAGCAGCACACATACAGGGTGAGGCAGGCCAAAGCCAACCGGGTCACCCACAGGTTTCCACTCCCCAGGAAGCTTCTGGTCTGAATTCATCAGGCACCTCATAAACAGCAGACATGGTGCATGAGACACACGGTATATGACAGGCAAGTGTGACTGACAGAGTGAACTGTGATGAAACTAATGGGGACCAACCAGCTGATGAAAGTCATCTTTCTCATTGATAGTTAAAATCTTATCATCATCAGTGAGAAATGAAGGGGCCGCGTGATTGCCTTCGTTCCATTTGAAAACAGATTGCTACCTTACATACGTTATCATGGGCACTGAAAAGGCATCCTCCATCAAAGTAAACATGCCAATCAAGAACAAAATTTCAGTATCTGTCTAGTGAGGGATCCCAGGAGGGATATAACACAGTTATCTAGTATTCTATTAGAAAGCACTAAGTGATAATTCTGAAGGAAAAACCCCTACCTCAGGCTTATTTCTCTGTGTTTCCTCACTGGAGAGTGGCAAGAATTCAGCTACCAAGTGGGACTGTCCTGAACACAGTATCTCCAGCTCAGTTGAATGTTTGGATCTTCTGCTTGTAGCACATTCCCACTGACTGTACTTTCAACATGCACCCTCAGGGAAGAGCTTATCTCCGTACCATCCAACAATAGTGGACAGGGTTTTGTCTGACAAGAAATCATTATTAAATACAAATTTTGTACCATCCAGCCACTTGAAAATTAACAAAATTGCAGCACAGCTCCTTGCTTCTAAGATGTTACATCAGATAAATAGATGACCTGGCCTCTCCGCTGCTTCTGAAAATGATCTTACTGAGCAGCACTGTGCCAAACCTTATGATTCACACTCATTCCACAGGGCTAGAACCAGCTAAAAATTTTAGGTTTGAGGTTTTGTTTGGTTGTGTTGCCCCCCCTCCATTACTATTCATATTGGTTGGTTTTAGCTTCATTGCAAAACAAAATCTGCTGTTCATACACCTATTCCTGTTTCTTTACTGCTGTTGAAGATATCTGTAGTGTCATCTAGGAAGATAAAAATAATCCTGGCCAAAAATGAATGCATATTATGATTCTTATCAAAGTTTCTTTAGTTCCCAACTCATTTCTTAATCCCATCCTTTTACCTCACGTTCTCATTTGTTCTTTCCATTCTCACATATATTAGAAAGCAATTTTCAGAATTCCCATATTAACTATATACTTGTATTAACTGACCTTTCTCACACACACACCCACAAAAAAAATCCCTCATGACAGAACTAATGTTATAAACTAAATCTTCAGAGACAGTTCTGTACAGATGCAAGTGTATTATGTTGCTAATGTAAATCAGAAGTTCTTATGCTAACTGACACTATTTAAAATCTAGCTTTTAGTTTTACACAATACAGTCATAGCTCACAGGTACTGGGAAACTTCTACGTGCCAGTTTCAGACCTCAGGTCTTATTCAAAGTTCAGATCTTCATGGTTTTTCCATCTACTTCAATGGAAAAATATACAAAGATACAGTAAAACTCATCTGTTTTGAAAATGAGTGAAACAAAGCAATAACCAGAATTTTCCTGTTGATTACATGCTCACGGGAAGCTGCCATCCAGAGGTCACCCCTGAGAAAAGGCAAATAAACCAGGAAGACTGGACATGCCATTCTCCTGAGCAGCTTTCTGCAGCACAGTCAGGCCCTGCCATGTACATTGCTGGTTGTGGTCATAACTGAGTGGGTAGAAAAATGGCATGCTGTAACTTGCCCTTTAATGCACATCTTATTTAAAAATCAAGGTCAAGCTCACCAAGAAACAAAAATCCTTTCTTTACTTGGTGGCTAAAAATGTGCCTTTGCCGTTATTTTATTTCTAAAGACACAGTAAATGTGCATTTTGATACTATTTTAATCAATCTGTAAAACTCCATGCTTAATACTGGGTTCTTAAATGGCACAGCAAAGTAATAGTTTCCACTGTCCACAAAAGGCCACAGGAAATGCTGGAGATTTATAACTCTGACATTGCTGGCACAATGGAGAGATCTTCAGATCCTTGGTATTATTAATACATTCTACCTAACTGTCCATCTTTAGCAATAACCTTAGTTTTGGTGAACCCCGGGGGCCACTAGCAAAGAAACTCTTTCATTGATGATTATGACATGAAAATGATGGGAAACAGACTGCCTGCTCTGGACTAGGAGCAGAACTTCAGTCAGCCAAGAGTCTGGGAACACGTGTCAAAGCTTTGAAGCCTTGAAGATATTTACAGTCATTTGTGCTGCAGGTACTCAGAAGTCATCCACCAAAGAACACAGACAAACATTTCTGCCGCTTAAAAAATGATTGTTGATACCACTTCACCAATAAAGCAGCAATAGGGACCACAAAACATTTATAAGACTAATTATTCACTTGAAAAGCAGGCTGTGACTGTGGATTCAGCAGGGGAGGGGAGGTAGAGGGTCCTCCCCCCCTCCTTTTTTTCAGGGAAACCTACATTGCATGGTCAGTGCATCCATAACTCCCTGTTCTGAGGCTCCTTAACTTAAACGGCTGTAGTTACCATTTCAACCTAACACACACACATCTCCTGTCATCTAAAGCCTATTTCCCAATCGGTCTCAGTGTCCCCAAGTTTCAAGTGAAAAGAAACATGGTCCTTCCCCAAGGAATGGCCAACACATGGCGAGTCCACAACTGCAAAAACATCTGACAGGAATTTTCTCCTCTGCCACTTTTCCTCTGGTGTTTCTCCCTTTAAAAAACAGTACACAGCAAGGTCAAAGGGCATAAGGCAGCTTTAATCAGCTCACTTGCTTCAGCAAAAGCTGGTTCTTTTTACATACCATGCAATACCATGTATTTCTTTTGTGATATTTCTTACAATTTACTTGCGTGCAAAGAAAGATCAGACTCTCACTTGACTCAGCAGCAGTTAACCTGCTGAATACTTTTTGATATGAACTGAAATCTGGCTTACATATACGCATTCTAAAAGCCTTGCACAATTAGTCATAATTGTTTTAATCATTATTTTATGTTGCAACCCTCACATTTTAAATAAACTATATTCCAGCATGCTTTACAAGATTAATAACTCTTACTAATGCACAGTAAGCTGAGTACAGTTTACATAGCAAAAAAGTAAAAGCATTTCCTCCTTTAAAAGAAATATGTAATTAATAATTGATATAAATAATAAATGAGCAAGTCTACTCCAGCATTAGACCACCATTTTGCAAGGTGACTAAAAGCATGGAAGTACAAAAAAAAAGGAAAGAAAAGAAAAGATGAAAAGAAGATTGGAGAAGAAAGAAGGGAAAAAGAAAGAAAAAAAGAAATAAAAGGTTAACTAGATGAATGTAAAAGATGGCCATTCTTCTTTGGTGCTTGATGAAGCAAAACTCCTGTGGCAAGAAACCCCATGTGGTAGCCTTGAATTAAGATGACACGTTATGATGTATGCATACATAGAGATGAATTAAGGCAGCTACTTCTTAATTGACTCAACAAAGGCTGTAACACTGAATAACGTTCTTCTAACGTGTATGGAGTTACATATTTTTCTAAAGAGTTTAGATTTCTAGAGTTTTAAAGGATTTACTGAGGAGACTTCCACACTGGCAAACAGAACTCATTTCTCAAGGAGCACGACATGAGGGTCAAATTGCCAGAGAGATTTGCTTGTGAGGTGAGGCATTCTGCAAAAGCATCGTGCTGCTACAGGACACTGCCCACGGAAATACTGAAGGATTAACTCCAATTAACTTGCACTGAGTACTGATACTGCAGCAAAAGAAGTGGTTTGGTTTCAGGACAGAAATTAAGATCTGTTTTCAAGGGTTATTTGTCTCTTCTCACCTCCAATAAAACAGTTCACACATCAGTTTCAGGGAAGACTTATCTTTGGATGTATTTTAAACTTTTTATAATAGATGTATCATGCTTAGACATTCAAGTGCATTACGACAGCAGTAAAATTGAATCAGAGGTTGGATGGGACCTCTGGAGACTTCCTAGTCCAACATCCTGCTCAGACCAGAGAGATCTAGGTCAGATTGTTTAGGTCTCTGTCCAGTGGGTTGTTGAATATATCTCCAGGGCTGCAGACTGCACAATCTCTTTGGGCAACCTGTGCCAGTACTCAGTCATCCTCACAGGTTTTTTGGCTTGGTTTTCAAGTTTAAATTGAATTTCCTGTATTTCAGCCAGTGACCATGCCTTGACTCTTATCACAGAATTTCTGAGGCTGGAATAGACCTCCAAGATCATCAAGTCCAGTCTACAACCCAACACCATGATATCAGCTAGACATCCTTTCATTATGCACCAGTGAAGTCTGGCTCTGTCTTCTTTACTCCTTACCATCATATATTTAGTCCCTCCCATAACACTTAATTTGAATGAAAATGAATTTAATTAATCTGTAGTCAAGAAACTACTACACTGAACCAGAAACAAAAATTTACCTTAAATTTAAGATTAAACTATGGAAACTTAGCAAGACTCCCAAGTTAAGAAGTGATACCTTAGCCCTTCTATTTAGGAGCTGATTGAGTAATTCAGTCTGGAGATATGCTGGATCTGATGGATTTCAAGGTCTTTCCCCCTCCATTAATCATCATGAACATAAGCCTTCTGTCTGTGTAAACAATACTAATCCTGACTTTAAAGGTACAAAGAGGGAAACACAAACCAACCTTTGCAGAATGGAAAAGATAATTTCTGCAGCTCCCTTTCTTGAACTCCTCAGACACCTATTTAACCTGCACAAAGAAAGGTCCCGCAGGTGCTAGCTGTCTTTTATCAATCATTATCAATTACATACAGCACATCAGTTTGGAATTCCAGAATCCCTTTTACATGCCAAAAAGCTAAGCCTTGAGAACAAACTCAGCATTTGGACTGGGAAACACGGTAGAGTCAGATAAGACTGAAGACAGACTGCTTTTTGAGAAAACACTATCAAGATTCAGCCTTAGCAAAACCAGCTTGATTGTCAGACTCCTTGGACCTTTGCATCTGGGGTAGAGAAAATGCGGAGGGAATACATAAACCTTTTTATTTTCCTATTACATGCTAATAGGATCTTCATTGATTGACTCAGGCACTTTTGTGGTGATTATGAAAAAAAGCACAGTCCTGGGGTTCCTACCCTATGTATAAAGTAAAGGGAATCAAGGGGTAACACAGCTGGGCTGGTTAACAAATGGACTAACACTAGAGCAGGAAAAGGACATGGGTAGAAGTGTTCGCATACCAAACATTTTTACTTATCAACAGCATTTCTTGTTAGTACAACAGCCAACCTTCCAGGATGAAACCTGTTGGTTTTGAGGAGAACAAATGGTAGATTCTCACTGCCTGTGGTGTTGTTTTTTTTCTTTCTTTTCTGTTTGTCGGGGGCGGGGGGGGGAAGCATGACATTTCCTAATATTTACTTTTCCTAAACAGAAAGGAAGATTCTCGGGAAGCAAAAAGAAGAAACACAAGAATTTCCAGCATTATTGTATAGTGAGAGGAATAAAAGAAAAAAGAGAAATTCCTGTTCAAACTCCAAACTTTTCTCTACCCCATATAATTCAGCAGTTTTTGCAAAGCACAAACACTGATCAGTGATATTTATTTGTCATGTAGTGATGTGTTTTTGCTATCACGAGGGCTAGTATTTCCCAGCATTGCAGTACCTTGTTTTTTAGGCCTAACTTCATTGTCCAAGGTGCTACCCTAGGCAGGCAAAGACTGAAAATGGAACCAGTTTAGCATCCTGAAATAACAGCATTACAATTAGTAAGGTAGCTAAATACACTTAAACTAGACCTTGGCAGGGCAGCTTACAGAGTCAAAATATTTCAGTGTGCATGTAAAGCTACTTCTGCTTCTCAAATGCCAAAAGCCAGTCTCTGAAATTCTTATATTGTGACATATGGTCAATAAGCATGGACTTCTAAACTTACATAGTCTGTTACTGAAGAAATAAAAGTCACAAAAGAAAGACGAATGACAGTCACTTGAAAAACAGCAATCCTGGTGTTGGTGTTTCACATCACTTCCCACAGTGGGTTTTGCAGGAAACAAAGCATGCCGCCAAAAGTGACACGTACGTAGCCAGTAAAAATTCAGATAGTGTTTATTCTAGCTGGTCGCATAAGGTGTGCTTGGGGAATAGCATGGGAGAGTGATACTGAGAAAAAAAATATCAGTAAATTTCTCCAGCTATATTCTTTCTATATTAAGCTGATTTTTAATTCTCACCATTTCTTCACCTGGCAAGATATTCCAAAAGGTGTTCCCTCTTCTCCCAAAATAAGGGACTGCATGTGGAAAAGTTTTGCTATAGAAGAAACATTAGTTTAAAAAGCACTACAAAACACCTTAAGTAGGTATCACTTCTAATGTTTCTCAATACTTGTTAGGAAAGTGACAACAGCTACTGGATTTTAGCCAAGTCTGACAGTTCCTATGAAGGGATGCATTGGCTTTCTTTATCTCAGCAAGCAGAAATCCAACAAGTGAACGGACAGCACAGAAGTATTAGATCATTCTGGGACACTTCAGTAGAGTCTGAAATGTTAATGCCTAAAAGGCAAAGAAGCTTTGATTTTTAAAAGCTATCTTTTTCAATATAAACTTAAGATTTCTTCAATGCTTTTGTTATCTAGAAATGAATTGGTTTAAAGAGCACTGCAGAGGAACACAGAAAGTCACATTTTTCCTAAACATATTCCAAACCACCCAAAATTGTTGACAAAAAGTACATTAATAGCTTCCTTCCCTGCTCAGGTACGACTGATTCAACAGCAGAAATCAGTAGGATAAATAAGAACTTTCTACACTTTAAGTTCAGCAACTAAATTAAAATAGTTCTTAAGCAAAGTATGAGAAGATAGCTTGTCTGTTTAAAGCTGGACGCAAAGATTTCTCAGTTTCCCAGCCTCCTCACCATAGTGTGCTGGCTAGAACAGATTCAAACCAAACAGCCTGAGGATAAAAGCTGACTGAATCAAGACATCAGTATCTTTGTCGATGAGGGGATGCATCCCAACATCAAATGATTTAATGAAAAAAATGCAGCTGTCACTCTTATTCACCAAGCCACCCTAAAAAACAACAAAAGTTAGGACATCCTTCTAATTTTCCTCATCATAATTACACTGTGATGGATGCCAAAACTGAATTCCTGATATACATTGCAGATATTTATTGCTCTTCAGCATGCTCAGCCTGTGTCTAACATTTCGGGTAGACTCCACCCTGCAGTAATGTGCATGCCATTGAAGAATTCACTTTCATCTCCTGAATTTATGCTTGTTAGGGCAAATTAATGAAAGACTCTATTCTTTAAGCACTGGCTAATCAAAGCCAAAGTCAGCACTAGAAAGCAAACTAATATGACACTTCAATAAATGTACTTTTTATTCTTTTTCTTTCAAGTATGTCTGCTGCTATGTGAAATTTAGGGTTATACAGTCTCCTTTCAAAACTCACATTAAAGAATGTGCTGAAGTCACAAGTTCATATCTCTCATTTTAAGTGGACTTCCCATGAGAAAAAGGTGCAGGGACTTCATTACAGATCCTTTTAAGAACAGAGCTCACACTCTTCCAAAACTTTTATTGAAAATGCTATTTTGTGTCTCTGCTCATTCGTCTCAGATGATGAGCAAAGATTCCTTCCAAATTAACAGTAATTCTCTTCTAATCCCTCTATTATTTTTTTTCACTTCAGTACAGTGACGGTGTTAACTCCTTTGGATATTAAATTCCATCTTATTACAGCAATTCTTAAAGAGAAACAGTGAAATCAGCTTCATCAGTGTCATGTTCAGACTTCTCTCCTCTCTGACTGAACTCAGGTAAGTGAATAGCTAAACAGAATGCACACCAATCCCTTTCCCCTGCTCTCTCAAAATTCTCAGGCAAAGGCACATTCACAGAGACATTTTTAACTTTGTTTCCTTACTATATACAAAAATGAATAAAATATATTTAGAACTAAGGAACCATATTTGAGAGCGTAAGCTTCGTTTGACCTAAAAATGTAAGGTCTGTCATTGGTGACAAGTTATCACCTATGTGGTGGCAGGTAGAGACAATCATGTATGGGCTCAACACAAAGACAGCGGTGGTGGATTTATTCAGGTTTGACAGTCTACATTTCTTATTTATGAGTATTTAAATAAGAAATGGAGTTGAACAATCACATTTTATTTCCAGAAGTATTTTTGGGTGATTTTATTCCATTTTGTTGGTATTATACAATTCAGTGACCACAACATTATTGGTAATCATCAGTATGAATGCAAGCATGTTTCTATGACTATATTATCGGTGAGCACCTCATTATTGGGAGTTACATAGGACTAGGATCCCAGGATAGCACTGACACTGAAGAAAATGGTGCAGAGGCAATTTGGAGGCAGGGGAGTTTAACAGCTCCTCATGTTAGACAGTTCAGAGCAAGGTTGTCGAGGTCTGCTCTGTGAGCAATAACTTCAGACTCCACATGGAAGCAGTTAAATTACTTCCAGGCCCAAACCAGTCCTGTAAGTGTCACAGACACTTCTGTACAACACTCCTTCAGTAAGTGATGTGGACTGAACCCAAACCATCTGTGCATAACTGGTATAGAAGACTAAGCATCTATGGCATAGCTAGTTCACAATCAAGACAAGTCCACTATGTGCAGTTAATAGTTTCTGGGTACCTAAAAAGAAGTTAAAAGAACATGAGGTGTACAAAATTAAAGCACTTGAAATTTTAGAAATGACAGAATTAAGATCCCAGTAGAAAACTTAATTTGGTCTACTTAGCGCACAACTACATCAAAAGCAATTTCAAGAAACGTTATTTCTGAGCTTTGGAGTACTACCTTATTCAAAGCAAGTGGTGGAAAATACTAAGAAGCACTTTCTCAGTGTGTGGCCCTAGGAATTTTATAGCGCAAATCTCCTGTGAAGACAGAATATTTCATTTCCTGCAGGGTTTTCTACAATGTTCATCAATATAGTGAGCATTTCACAGGTCTGAAGAGATTTTGTGCATAGCACACCAATGAGGTAGAGAAACAGTTCTGTTCTGCAGAGAAGTCAGAGCTTCCACTAGCTCTGGACATTTCATCTGAGACACCTGATATGCTGAGTGTTGCCGTGTTTTGAGAATGCCTTTTTATATAATAGTACTTCAGATATCTGCAAAAGAGCTGCAACCAAGTTTAGGTTCAGCTCTGTGCAGTATGGTCTCAGATTTGCACCCCAGAAAACAATGAACATACACGAACAGGGAACATAATGATCCCTTTTTACAAGCTGAATTGCAATTACTTGCCTAGCAAGTACGTTTCATAATAATACTGTGGCAGAGGTTCAGTTAAAATCTCTCTCACCTCATGTCAGGAACTTTAAAATGAGTTAACACCACAATTATTTTTTCCCCCTGAACTTTGAGGACTGGTAACTTTATTTCCAGTGTCTGGAAAACCTGGGCTTGCACATATTATGTTCCTTTTTCTTTCTTTTTAAATTATTTTGAGGTGGTATCCTTGTTTCTTTTTGATTATTATTATACTTTTTAATTATTATTATTTATTTTTTTTTTAAAAGGGGAGAGGAAGTGTAAAAAAAAAAAGTCCTACATCATGGCCAAATTGAATGAAACTTACGTTCACCACAATTTTTTTTTTTTTTCCATTTAATTTAGCAGAATAAATACTTGTCCTATTGACTGTCTACACACCCTAAAGTAAAATAACAAAATTACAAAGAATACCCAGTTTATAGTAGAAGCCACACTTCAGAAATTGCTTCACCAGACATGATTGTATCATTTCAGGCCATCAGTGCAACTATACTTGGAGTTTGGAGAGCAAGAGTTATTTCAGATGGATGATAATTCAGGGAGATAGCTCTAGAGGTACTTCACAAATCACCAAGTTTTGATATCCCCAAGCTATCCCCTGTGTTCCAGAAAACACCATAAAATACCACCCACCATGTGCAGTTTGGAGGTCCCCCAATCTATTCTCCCTTTTTGGGACAGCTCCTCTCTTCACGCCTGTTTCCTCAATAACAGCACTGATAAAATGTCACCAAACTCCAAATTTTTTTCATCACCCTACCAATCTCTTAGGGAATGATGAGCATGCTGCTGCTCTTCACACCAGATTCTGTCAAGTGAAGATTATGAGATGGGGAGAGACAATGGATCTCTGATGTGCTCCAGGCCAGGTTGCTGTTCCTATAGCCTCACACGTGTCCTAGAAGTCCATCTTTAGCTGCATGCTAAACAAATACCTTGCCTTGTTCTGGGGCTGGTGTCCTTACTTCTGAGAGAATGCTACAAGCAGCAAGTGCTAACACTGATCATCATTGCCATCCAGAACAACTTCTGCTTGTAAAACAAAGGGCTGTAAAACAAAATGGGGCAAATTATTTGTGTCCACATAGAACTAAACTATGAAATGGGTGTATGCTGTCTTCAGCTGAGAGAATTCTTGCTTTTCACAAAATGATCACTACTATCTCTAGGGTTGTTCATTTTGTTTCATAGTTGTAACTGGGAATTAGTTTTCACTAACCTCATCCCTTCTGGTTGCTCAAGGCAGAAGGGTAGTCTTTCACTTTTCATACAGTACAAAAAAGGCAAAATTTAAAAATTAAATAAATTATGTGATCTGCTTTATTGGTGAAGAAAATGAAGTGGAACTAAAATATATTCATTTTGTTTCACTGCTTGATCCAAAGAAATTTGTGTTAGAATAAAGTGCAAAAGGACAGAGAAGCTTGAAAGCCAGTAATTCACATTTTGCGGTCAAATAGCAGAAAAAAATAAATGTAAACAGTAGTTATCAGTTAAATAAGGACAGATGCTTGCTACTGTGCAAGAAAATCTCAGAGAGCTTTACAAAATCAACACTGCAGTACTATACCTGATTAAAAGCTGCAAAAAATTATTTCACAACTATTACATAATAAATGTTACTAAACTGTTTTAGTTCTTGAGAAGGTGTTGAGACTTCAAAATACCACTCTGTGTGAACCTTCAAGAGCTCCATTTTTGCATATCACCTTGTGAGAGAGCTTCTAACAGGGTTACGTAAGTTGTCTATAATACATCCATTCTAAGTGACCTTACAAAAAGAAATAAAATATGAAGTGGTGAGAGAACGAGTCAACATTGCTGGTACAAGCATTAAAAAAATACTCTATTCTTTTCTGCCTTCCTTAATCTCATTTCAAGTTTAACATACAGAAAGGCTCAGAGCCAGAATGCTTATCCAAGCTACATAAATCTCTAGACAATCTCTCCAGACTATACAGCCCTGTCCCCATAAAACCTTCCAACTCTTCCTAATGCTGCTTTTCAGCAGAAAAGGTTACATAGAGAGCTGTCTTTTCCCACCAAATCTTAAAGCAGTCATTTCCTACCACATCTTCCCTTTGAAGAATGAGTCTCCTTCCTTGCAATGTGTTTAGCAAATCAGATTGGAAAGGAAACCAGCCCCCAAATCTGCAATGAACCCTACAACAACAAGGTACCCCACACTGCTGCTGTGGTCACCTCCGAGGAGAAAAAAAAGTTAATTTCCTTATTCCCTTCCTGAATTCCTGAGTGGGGTCAGGGGGAGGGAACACCATTTACCACCATGCAACCTATTTCAGGCAGATGGTCCAGTTTATAATGTAAACATGGTAACACCTTGGGAAGATCACACAGAGGAATGGTAGCATTAGGAAAGCAATTAATTTTGGGTTGACCACAGGCATACTGCCCTTTAACTTTACTTTCCTTCCTTCCTTTCTCCACCTTACAGTCGGAAATACAAGGAGGAGTATTCACTTGTTCTCTGAACAGAAATTTTCAAAGTTGAGAGATGGAATTTTTGTGAACATTGAGAATGTCATCTTTTTTTTGGATGATTTCCAGTATTACAGTTTATTTATCTGTTGCCAAAATAAACACTTTATAGTTTTCTCATTAGTCAAAGGACTTAAAGAATATGCTTGAAGGAAATGATCCGAGTAACAAAACAAGCAAAACCTTTCCATGTACTTAACATGATCCATGAAAACTGGTTGCTTCATGGAAACAGCATTTCTAGAACTAACCGTTCAATGGAGGTGTTTTTATCATCTCCTTAAAATTCTTATTCATAAATGCACGTGGAAAAGTTGTAGATCCTCTATGTCTTTCTATCTCCTGATCACTAAAAAGAGGAATTCAAGGAAAACAATAATTACATGGTTAAAACCATGAGATTCAACAGTCACCTTTCACTTTTAGGGTTTAATTACGTGACATTTCGTAAAGCTGGAAAGTAAAAAAGTAAAATAGAGACATAGTGAGGTACAGGAGTCTCAGGTGGATGTCTAAGGTCACACTGAGCTTGCCTGACTTCAGAGCCCTCAACAGCTATAAAGCTGAAATCAGATATTGCTGCATTTACCTCCTGCCTTCTTTCATCACCTTTTTTTCTTAAATCTATACTGCCAAATTTAACCAGCCTGTCTGTATACAGCAGACACTGTACATATTCCTCATCCAATTTACTATAGAGTTTATTAAACAAAAAACTCAAAGGCTAGCTCTATCTTATTCTCTGTGTGATAAGCTGTCACAGTGCTTTCCCCTCACACCTTTTCTACCATGTGTCCTTCCACAACTAACCACAAACACTCTAGCTCTAGCAAGGCCAGTCAAGACTTATGCAGATAATTGTGTCTTCCCAGTAGGATAGTATTTTCCTTTTAGTTTTCCAAACCCACCTACCTTAGCACCTCCAATGATGATTAAGCAAATTTCAGAGAGCTAGAACAGAAAATCTCCAAACACAGATTAAATGCTTTAATGCAGTGTGAATTTCTTCTTCCAGGTCATTTCTATGGTTTTTATTGTCCCTGCATCTTGCAGTAACACATATTTGGGCTTGGGTATGTTTGTGCATGTATTTTTGCTTATAGATATACATCATGTATACTGATGCCTATCTGCAGATAACCATATCTAACAATATGCATCTGCATTTACACATCCCTCCCAAAAGTCAAATCTTACAGTATCATAAAATAACCCCAGTCATTTAATGATAAATGCTTTTATGTGTGTATAATTAGTTGTAAAAAGGATTGTTTATTTGTACAAGACCTTTCAAAGCACATTTTCAAAACCCGGGCATTCACAGTGGTTTCAGAATGTCATTTTTATGACAAAATGCATGATACAATAGACAACATAATCTTCTGTATGGTCCAAGATAATAATATACATGGAGAGAAAAGTTTACATTTCACACCACTTTCGTCACTGACTTCTACTAGAATATCATTTCAGTGGCTGCTGAGGAAGATACCAGGAAGCTCGAGAAAATTTGATTTCTCTACTTAGCCATTCCCCATCAATCTAGAAACATTTTGCTCTTTCTTTACCAAAATTAAAATTCAAATCAAATTCACTGTTTATGACAACATAATAGTATTTGGTGAAAGAACAACAGTTATGCTGCATTCATTTTCAGAGTTTCAATGCAAGACATCTGTACAGCCTGTATTTTGAAGAGCAAAAAGCCAATCAAATCGCAGTCATAACTCATGTTGTCACTATTAGAAAGTAAACAAAAGAGGAACTGCCACAAGAAGTTTCTGAAGCCAAATGAAAGAGTATGAAAACATGTGAGCAACAGCTGTGATTTCTTACTTTACATAGGCCTAAGTGATGCATTTTGCCATACAACTCTTTCTGTAAGCAGGAAGAGCACAGTTTGAAAGGATCTCATATGAAGCAGAAGGTCTGATATGCATAACCAAGCAAGAAGACCAAAGAACAGAAGACATACTGGAAATCTGAGTATTGCCACTGGTAGTAAGTACATGCATACAGAGAGAGGAGAGACTCTATAGAAGACTGTAACAGTTTAGGAGCATGTTTGATCCTACTGGATAAACACCTGATTAATGGATTAATCATTATGGAAACCACAGTGAGCAGAAAATTAAATAATGCACATCATCTCCCTGTTCCTGACTTTTTCTGAATGACTTACCAAATAGCTATAAAAAAAATCATAAAGGCAATGTCAAAAGTGTAACCAATACAAGTCTACTGCTTCCTAATAAGTTGAAGTACCTTCTCATTCGGTTTTATTTCCAGGAGATAGAATTACAGTAGCAGAGCTATACAGACAACCTAATTTACTTTAATTACAGCAGTCTCTCTTAGTACAGCAGAAAACATTTCCTGCTGAAGAGGGGCAGGCCTTTCCTTTGGACAATTACCAGCAGTTATTAGCTTATGGACACTTCTCCCCATCAGCCGTCACACATATCAAGCAAGAAGGTTCTTCCACTAAAAGACATAGCCAGGGTCCTAAATTACCTTTTCCCTTCCCTAAGACAGAAGCTTCATTGATTAAGAACATAAATTAACTAGGACACCAGAAGAGGCAGCCATTGAAATAAACCTCACCAAAGTACATGCAAATAAATTTCACTGACAGCACTGACAAGGGAGGACACTGTCACACCTTTACAGGCCTGGTAATGAAGCTCCGGTGTTTTGAGGTCAAGACTATAATGAAAAATCCCAATCTACATTAATTTCAGAAAACAAATTTGTAAAGACCAGCCCTCTTCTGCTTGTTAGTTTTACTAATGAAAGGAACAATCTAGGTAATTAAGGCAGATTTTCAGTGAAGTCCTACAGGTGCCACTTGAATCTGTTGTTAATCTTCCAACATGTGATATCAAGTGATGGCTGCAGTCTATGTGACTTATCAGAGCTCAGCAGTGGAAAGCAGTATGTCATGTTATATGACCTGTCTCACTGGAAGTAGGAGGCCTGGCAGAATAGAGGGTAACGCAAATACACCACTAATAAATACAATTTTCATTTCAAGCTAATTTAGTCTGGGGCTTTTGTTTTTAAGTGCAATAAAAAAAGAAAAGTCTGAAGTAGAGTCAGCTGCCATTTTTATAGTTCACCTTTTGCTTAAGGGAAAAAAATGATTGCTAGTGTAAGACATTTATTTTGAGACCTAAAATACAGTAATTCTGTCACAGAGAACACCAGTGATACAAATAATCTTGGAGAAATACTCCACAACTCTCCAGCCGGTACAGTGCTAGCTGAACCATGCTTCAAAACAAAAGCACACTGCAAAAAGGTAGGAACCGATGGACCCTGCACTATATGAGGAATTCCCAGAAGACAATACCACCTCTGTTTCTTAGAAGGCAAACTGGGCACAGGTGGCACCTGTCTGAAGGGACAGGATGGGTTAAGCATGGTAATCAGAATGGCAGGAAGGGAATTTTGATTTCTTTCCCAGCTAACATCCGTAATGCATTAGAGAGTTTCATTGTCCTTGTATTTTGCATCTCAAGCATCTGAGTAAAACTGGATTCAAAAAAAGGGTGTCAATTTTCCTTTAACTTCAGCAATGAGATTGGATTACATTCCATTATCAATGTTCCTGAATAAGTTACATAGAAGAGAGTTAAATGGCAAATAAAATGGAACCTCAGTGTAATCTATGTCTCCTAACATGTACTACTAACTTCTGGACTGTTACATTTTAGGCTGATATGGGAAAATAATCTTGTAACAAACTTAATCATGCTTCATATGAGTACTAAGAAAAAGGTGTAAGAATTCCCATGGATATGCACCACAGCCTCTCCCTGACACACTCTAATACAGATATTATGCCTATTATACATTGTGCCATTATTTTGAAAGCATTTACAGATTCTTTGGAATGCTTTAGAGGAATTCCACACTATTCCCTGCCCCTATCTCTAGGTATCAGCTAGTTTTAGGTACCTAAGTGATTATCTGGCTTGTCTCCTAAAGTGAATGAATAAACACCAGGCTTTGCTCTGTAGGGATCTCTTGAGAATTCTGTCTCTATCAATCACCCAGTCGCCCTAGGGAAATTAGCTTCTTCATTTAGCTAAATTAGATGTGTGATATTGGATAGCACAAATACTTTATCTCTACTACTTTTTTTCCAAAGAAGAGAAGGAAAACATTAACTTAGACATTCTCTTCTCTTCCTTTCCTCTAACCAGTCTCTAATAAAACAGTGGCATCTTCTGAGAAATATCTCAAGAAAAATAATGATAGGACATACACCCACAGTATGAGCACTTTCCTAAGGCAGCAGCAGTAGACTAGCAGAGGAGTCAAACAGCTACAGCTTGTTGCTCGCCAGTGCTAAAAAAGCCAGGTTAGTTCAGACTGTTGTAACAAAATGAAGAGGCAAGGCTGAAAGGATAGTAGTTATTACTGGAGATATGTTCAAGTTGTAGCAACCACCTACTGCTCTCTACTTTTGTTTTGGAACCAGAGCAAATAGAGCTCTCCAGGTCACCTCCATCTCTTTCCAACTCATCCTTTTCCACCTGTGCCACTGCTGCTGCCTCCTCCTCTGGTAGCAGAAAGGGCCCTGGTGCTTCTGCCCTCAAGCACCATAATCAAATCCTGATCACAACATGGAGAAACCTGGAGTCTTCTCTGTGCATGTTCAAGAAAATATCATGAACATATAAAAGCCCTCTGAATTTCATTTAACTGGAAAAGTTATACAAAAAAGAAATAATTTCCAAAAATGTAGCACACAATGTTCTTCATTAGCATCAAGAACAACACAGATTTGAAATTCTTTCAATTTATTAGAGCATAGAAAAAAAGCCCTCAGACTCAATGTTGTTCTTTTTGTGAAGACAACAGTAAGGGGAAAGAGTAGAAATGCCAAAAGGCCCCACTGTATTTATAGAAACCACAGTCCTATATATTCTGTCTGAAGCATACAGTAAGATACCTACTGTCATTTCATGTTGCACAGTAATGTATTCATGGTCCTGACTGGACAGTCCAGCAATCAGATGTTTTAATCTTAAGACTTTTTTTTTTTCTAACTTCTAAAAATCCATGAAGCTCACATTATTGAAAAATGAGCACTGCTTTACCTGATTATTTTTAATGCACTTTTCCAAAGGTTTCCAAGCATTTACATAAAGGAGCATTTGTGTTTCAAGGTAATGATCAGAGTTTCTTTGAAATGAAAAATGGTCAGTAAATGTCAATACAACCATGTAGGAAAATATTGCTTTTTCAATATTAACATAATTTTCAGGATTACTATGCTTACATTTGCTTGAATACTGTAAGTGATGGGCAAAAAACCCAATGAGACTCCTATGTTCTTTATTAATTAAGAGTTCTGCACCCCATTTTTGACTGTGTCACATACAAGTCAAGAGTTAACTTCTATTCACGTCAGTAGGATAAACAAAAGTGCAATCAAGCCCACCAGGTCTTAACCTACTTTGAAATAGAACTTCACAAATTCCTGCTGGTAAGAACCATCCTGGTTTATAACATTTCAAGACAGAACTGTGCCCACTCACTTATGATGCACCCACATTGTGCCTGTCTGCAGCAGCAGCAGCTTTTTTCAAGGGACATTCACATACAGAAGGAACAGTATTTCTAGTATCATCACTTGATAAGAGTACAGACCTGTTCCTCTAACTCCACAGCAATCTGCTTGTGTTTTAACTACAACCTCAGGTCTGGAGTGTTGTCATTAACTGAGAATCTTCTCCAAGCTTCTTACTCTTTTGACTGCTGAGTAAAACTTAAAAATATTATACCACTTATGTGCAGAAATCACTCTGCAAATGCAAATAATCCAATATATTTTATTTCTCAGTATTCTTTAAACTTGTCTTACAACTTCAGAGCACTGGTGTTCACTATGTTTTCCCTCAGTTTTGCAGGCAAAAAACTGCTGCTGAGAACACATACTGTATCAAAGTATTACTGAATATCTGGGCAATGCACCGATACATCACAAAGTACAAAATTTCACTTCATTTATAGAATTCAAATGGTAAATTTAATTATTCTAGTAAATGCAAAATAACATGATATGAGGGTGAAGGGAAAATCGTCAACGTAGCTGTAAGTTTCCCAGGAATTTACTTTCACCTTAATTCATATAGATGTTTAATTCATCATTGTCATACCCCTCCATAGACTTGGGGAGAAATAGTATTTTCAGACACTGTGCCAGAGCCCATGCACTAATTACAGTGTTGAAGCTGTGCTCAGATATGGATCACTGTCCCTGGATCCACTATGGTCTGGTGCATGGCTCTTCACCGCTCCACGCATAGAAGACAGAACAGCCATAACGCTGCAATTCCCTGACAAGTGCAGAATGGGGGAAGAAGCCATAAATCAAGGCAACACATGTTCTGTCCTTATTCACACTGACCACATTCTTCTTCAAGTACCTTCAGCATGGGTAGCATCATACATTTCAGTACCCTAGAACATAATAGGAATAAGAAGCTTCAGTTTCTCAGCACTTTTTCTTACCCAAATACATCATCTTTTTCTCTTCTTTGTACCTGGTCTTATCTGAAGCAAGTGGATGATGTCAACTCCCATTGTTTTAGGACAGAGAAAAACATTTTAGGGTAGAAAAAAAAATATCAACCTATATTTTTGCCACAACCTTTTCAAGGACATACTTCTAGGAATAGCCCTCTATGGGGGATGTGAAACAGCAGTTAATACTCTGGTTATAACCAAGTAATATATTTTGATGCACATCAAGAAGAAGTATGTGAATGCTTCATCTACAAGTTAGTTCACAAGAAGTTTTGATACCACTCGGGGACAGGGTTGCTTAAGATCACAGCAGAACTATGGTCAGATGAAGTATCATATAAAGAGTGCAGGCCATGACTTCTTGAAACTTTTTCAAACACAAAAAGGGTTTTCTCAGCATAAAGTGGGAAATACTCTGTGAAGTCCATGAACACATGCAGTGCTTTCTCAAAGTTACAGGCAGAAGTAGCATTTTTTATCTATCAGACAGCATTCTAAGGGCCTTGAATAGCTCTGGACAAAACACAATTACATGTGAGGACTGAATCCGGAATGCCCATAAGAGAAGTTTAGGAGGGTTTATCTCTTTTACAAGCCATTAGTAATTAATGATTTGGCACCAACCGAGCAGTCTTACAAGAGCTTTTGGAACAAGGCTGATGAGCTCCAAGCACTGTGTGGCCTGTTTCCAAGCCACCCCTGTCCATGGACTCAGCCAGCCATGCATGGTCCACCATGGGCCACCACATTTGATGACTTTGGCAAATCCAACCACACAGATGTTACATCAGGTTTGGAAGAACATGCGCTACAACCCTGTAGGCCAAAATCTGGCTTTCCTGGCTTGGATTAATGAATAGTATTCAGGCTTGCTTTCCTGATTTTGGAAAGCTCAACTCTTTCTGCCCAGGTCTTTGTTCAACCAAGGCAATGAGGCTAAAACCCATTGAAATGGCAATTGTGTCATCCATTAATGCCAGTCATGGAAAGCAACTAAGTCCAGCCTTTGAAAATACAGTGTTCTTAGCTGTCATTCCGTTTCAGTGAAATCAAGTAGAAAACATGAGTCTTCTTCCAACCGAGTGCTGTGGAGCAGGCAGACACTCTTGTCCTGACCAGCCTGACAGTTCCAAGCATGCCAAGACAGCTGTGTGTACGCATAGGAAATCCATTTCTCTGAGTTTATATGTGGTCTAAATGTCCTTCCCAACTTGTTCTTTTAAAATAAGCATGGCTAAAGATATGTATTGCACAGGGGTGGTTGTTTCTGTAGCACATGTCCGATTAATATAAAAAGCTATGCAGCTGGCTCCTAATCTTGCATTCCTTCATGCACTGCATTTTCTACTTGTCTATAGAGATGTAGGGAAAGGTGACATTCACAGTACATAACTTCACATACCAAACAAAGGAGCTCAGTCTTCCTGAAATGCCCCTATAATCAAAGTCTTGTTTTTTGCTAGATGGTTCAGGGAACCATTACATCCCCTAAATATATAATGATGCTGTTGCTTTTTATAAGTACTGACTATGCCTATCTATTACAGCAATAAGCATGTCATGTCACCAGGATTCCCAAAGCCTAATAATGTGAAGTCTAGATGTTTATGCTCTCCAGCTCCTGAGTTCAGGAGCAGGTTGACAGCTGGTTTTCTCTCTCCTTCTTCATCTCATCCCCCTCCACAGACAGGCTAAATATAATGAAAGTCAATAAAAGACAAATACTTTTCATAAACTAACCATAAACCAGATTATTCAACCTCTTCAAAGAGAGACAGACAAGACTCCTTTTTTTACTCATTATTGATCAAAATGACCATGGATATTCAGACTGAGACTCTCCATCACCAATGACTTTCTTGTCCTAACTGAGAACGCATACAGGTCTGAAGTTGATTTTGCCAAGTTCCCTGTGTTCTTCTTAAGGAACTAGTTCAAATTAAAATGAACTACATTGCATCAAATACTCTGGACCCTTCTATGTTAAACTGTAAGTACAGACACACACTCATAAACTCATATGGAAAAATGGAGAAATAAAAGATAACAGCAGATATGAAGCCCACTGTTAATTGGAGAAAATCCAGTTCAGTCACAAAGGTATGTTGTGTTCTCTCTTGCTCAAGGAGTCTAGCTAACTACCTGAGACAAGGTAACTTCAATTAGTCGAGACAAATCCTGCCCTGTAATCCAGTTGAAAGGGATTATTTAAGATGATACTTACTACTTATTTAATTGTCCTTATATACTTCAAAGGATTGATATGAAGGCAAGTTTCCAACAGACATGTCTGTTAAATGATTACTCCTCAATCTGGTCTTGCTCTGCTGATTCATGATGAAGATATTACATAGGAACTCAATATTAGAACACTTCTTCAAATTGAAGATATTTTTAGGTCAGTTCTTTGTATGTGTAAAACAGTTACACTCTGAGTGTAACTAGTTTAGTAGTCACCACAACAAATCATATTACAGCTAAAGACAAGAATAGAGGATAAGTAATTCTATATTTCTAGACAGTAAAAAAGTACTAGTTTCCTATGTATTTTCAGTATTTAAAGTGAGCCATCAGCCTCATGAAACTAAACCTGAAGATTCATTACATATGGGACAGGTATTATTGTTTGTTACTAAAATTGCCTGATAGTTCCCTTGAAAACACTCCTGGGTTTAGTTGTCAATAATTACCTCAAGTTTTGAGTTAGGACTGAAACTTTCTGTGGTGTTTGCACAATACTCTTTTTTCATGGAAAATTTTGAACACTTATATTTGGGATGGGTTTATGGAAGGCATGATGAGGACTAAGGAAAAGAACACCTCACTAGAATTAAAAATATGGTTCAGAATATTTTTGGAAAATGGTTTCGTTTATTGCCCTTTTTTTTAGCTCATTGAAAAACTCTTGAAAATTATAAACTGGTGTCAATGAAAAAGCTCATACAGACCACCTTAAAAAGTCCAAACTTTCTGTAGTTTTAAGGGTTTGAAATAATATTTGTTTGACACAACAGTCTCTACTGAACATATGCAATCAACTGAAACCTCTGAATACTCCATCCTTGGAGCTTGAAAAATCCCCATAATGATCCCTGCTGCCCACCTGCTGCCCACCAAGGAGGGACATGGCACTCAAAGTAAGAGCAGGCAACTTGTGAGGGTTTTTTATTTGTTTCAAAGGAACTGTCTTGTTACTCAAATGGTGAGGAGAATTATGATCTGAACACCAAAGGAAACAAAATTTAAACCCAGAGAGTTTCAGAGAAATGAAAGAGTTAAGGAAGGAACTCTGACAAAGTCTGATGAGTGGCTGAGAGTTATGAAAAGAGGTGGAGTGACTGGGCTAAAGTAATGGGAAAGACTAAAAGATGTTTGTCTGGAGGGAACATTGGGATTAGGACTGTGAGAGATGTTCAGGGAAGAAATGGACAAGAGGTAAGAGGCAAAAGCTGTGACTCTATACTTGACAGTGGCACTGCAGCACTCTCCCTTACTTGTTTGTCTCAGATCAAACTCAGGGCTTTGCTGGCACAGGAGCTTATGTCCCACCGCTGAGAATCAGAGTGGGTAGTTCAACAGTACTAAAATATAAATATAAATCAATCCAAAACAGCAGCAAAATATTGACCTTTTCTCTCCACTCAAAATATCCACCTTTCATACCCATTTTTTAGATGCACACATTCTTCTGTCGAGTTCATTACATCATAACACATAGAACCTGAGACAGACAGTGCAGAAGTGTGAAGGGGTGATTGTAAGAAAAGGTGTTTTAGCCAGTGTAAACTGCTTTAGAAATCCATGTAAATGAATTTATGAATATTGATGAATGCACTGATGGTGTAAATGACCTGTGTATTAGGTCTGATTGAGCCGGAATTAATTTTCCCCATAGTAGCCCTCCCAGTGCTGTGTTTTGCATTGAGAGATGGAAAAGTGCTGATAACACCCCCATGTTGTGGCTACTGCTGGGCAGGGATCGCACAGCACCAAGGCTGTTTTTCAACATCCCCCCCTGCAGTGGAGTGGGGTGGACAAGACCTTGGGAGGGGACTCGACTGGAACAGCTGACCCAAACTGACCAAAGGGATATTTCATACCATATGACATCACCTGAACTATAAAAGGTAGGTAAAGGAATGGGGACGGAGGACGGGATGGACACACGACATTGGATTGCTGTCCAGAGCAACTGCTCTGCGCTTGGAGCCCTGCTTCCCAAAAAGGGCCGACATTGCCTGCTGATAGGAAGTAGAGAATAAATCTTTGTTTTCTTTCACTTCTGCACACGGCAGTGCTTTGCTTCTTCATTAAACGGCTTTTGTCTTAGCCCACAAATTTCATCTTATTTTTCTTCCCCCTTGGTCCAGCTGAGAGGAGGGGGGGAAAAGTGATAGAGCTTGGTGGGCACCTGGTATCCAGCCAAGGTCAAACCACCACAACCTGATAAACCGATGTAGCCTAAATGAAGTTGATATGGGAAAGGGAAAATGTAGACACAGATCACAGAAAGAAAATTCAGACAGACTGGGCAATAGTCTAAATAAGAAAAGAAGCCCTAAGAGTAAAAATTAAAAAACCATAAGGTACCATAGGAAGTTTGAAAAAACAGCCCAAGGACAAGCCCAAACCCAGCACTTAGGCTTACTGAATCTTTCTGAATTCAGAATATGTTGCTTTTCGAGTGCCTCATTTCCTTATCTGCAACGTAAAGACAGTGCTGCCCTTTCAGCTCTTGGGTAACATCTAGAGACAAACTACAGAAAAATCCATGAGAAAACAAACATTTTGTAACAGAGTTTGCATAGTATGGGATAAATCCCAAAGCCTTGGGAAGTACTGATGATAAGATAAGCTATTTTAAAGGTGTTCATTAAGTGCACAGGTATGATGGTGAAGCAGTACTGCTGTAGAAAAAGTTGTAGCACTGTGAAATCAAAGATTGGATCAGCTTCCACAAAAAAGGAACATGAACGTCTGCAAAGACAGACCCTACAGGTATTTCTCATTTTTCAAGAGTTTTATTTATCAACCTTAACAGCATTCTTAGCACATTTGTCCATCACCATCTTAGAGAAAATAAGAAACCTTTATCAAAAGCACATATAAAAAATATTCTTAGCAACCAATATATCTGGTTCGTAAGTACAAAAAACAACGTTTCCATCATCAATATTAACCCAAATACTAAAAGCAGCCTTGTGGTGAACTTGTGGAAGTTGGAAAACCTGTGTCAAAGTTGCTTCCTTGAAAGCAAAACTTTTGCCCACCATAGTGTCTGAGTGAGGAAACCTTATCTGCTGAACGAGACTGCACTCTGCACGCAGGTACAGGCTACTGAGATTCAGAGCACTCAGGCTGAAAGTCTACAGATAGGGACCCTTGTTACTCTAGACACTTGAAGCTTGTCAGGAGTAAGTGCTGTGCAACCCTGCTGTACCCAAAACAAATTTGGAGCACAGCTTTAAAAATAGAAGAGCTCTTCCTGAAGCAGGATTTGGAGTACTAAATTAGGAAGTCGGGGTATGGGGAAGACAGAGACAGGAAAGATGGGGAAGGACTCTTTATCAGGAAGTGTAGTGATAGGATGAGGGGTAATGGCTTCAAACTGAAAAAGGGTAGATTTAAATTAAATATTAGGAAGAAATTCTTTACTGTGAGGGTGGTGAGACACTGGAACAGGTTGCTCAAACAAACTGTGGATGCCTCATCCCCGGAAGTGTTCAAGGCAAGGTTGGAAGGGGCTTTGAGGAACCTGGTATAATTGAAGGTGTCCCATGGCCAACGAGTTGGAACTAGGTGATCTTTAAGGTCCCTTCCAACCATACCCATTCTAAGATTATAAGACTCTAAGTTGAGAACCTTGTCTAGGCAGGTGATAAAATATAATAGAAGGGAGGTTAAGTAGGAGGAAATGGGATATTGCCCCATACTGGCTGAAGTCTTTAAGATTCCACTTGTCATTTAAATAAACCCACTTAAAACACACTATAGATATATTAAATCCAGAGTAGCACTTCAGTGACTCAAGTCAAAGCACTGTAACAGCAGAGCTGTCTGATGGCACTCATTCAAGCAAACAGGAGTATTTTTAATTTTTCTCCACTTCAGGGAACTGTGAATGTCAAAAGAAGAAATAATAAACTCCAAAAGAAAGTCTGTCCATCCTAGCCTTTCATTAAAGGAACCCTGTAGGATCTGCCCTTAAACAGTAACCTTTCCTGTGGGATGTTAACACCTCTTGGCTACCCATCAGCAGGGAGATCTTTCTTTATGAAGACCCTCTCCATAGTTCACACACCATTTTCCTTCATATAGTGTCCTTTCAGGCCTAATACAACATGGAGCCATTCTTGTGCAAACCTTTAACTCCTCCTCTTTATATTCTCTTTCATCCAGAGATTTTTAGATTATTGTTCAAGTTGAGCACCAATACATTGCCCCAGTCCTATAGCACTGCTTTTTGGAAACACCGATCTAGGGGACTGAAACATTTCAGCCTTGCTCTTAAGCCCACAAACCTGTGGTCCTCCCTGCTCTTTTAAACCCTGAATGCCCTTTCCCTTTTTTCTTCAGTCATTTTCTTTATCCCCAGAAGTGTGTGTGGATGAGACTAAAGTACTTGTAAGGTTGGGAGAGAAAAGAATAATTATTTTCTTCCTGCTGACAAATTAAAAGAGGCAAAGGAAAAAAATGGCACCTACCTCAGTAAACTCACTTCACTGAAATCTCTCAGAAGAAACTACCCCAAAAAGGGCTAAGTTTCTAAAAATCCTGTCCTAAACAACACAGGTACTGTGTTTCTACAAGATAGTGCAAGGTGGTAAACCTGCGTTACTGGGGGCTGGAGATGAGCACAATCTCATCTCATGGCTTAACAACACAGACTTCAGCATCAGGAATTTAATCACACACTAAAAACAAGATAAATCTTCTCCTGCTTTGACATATTGTGAGAAAGAAATTGTGTTACAATTAATAAATGCATAATTTATCAATCCCCACTCTTTGTAAAACATGGAGGAATGGGGTGAACTTGTGCTTTCCCTCATCAGCTGGCGGGGATCCCCAACAGCTAATCTTCTCCCTCTGGCTTGCAAAGGGAAGACACAATAACCTGTCCATATTTCCACAGCACCTTTGCTGCCTTTCCTGGTCTGCTCAATCCCTGCTCATGCATCCACCAACAACCTTCGTGTACACATGGATAATGGGAGAACACCAGCCCACGTTCTCCTGTCTTCATTCCAATGCCACCATCAGTGGCTCCAGTCCTGCCTATGGGGGGTGGGCAGAGGGGAGAGAGAAGGAGGGCAGTAAGTAGCACTGACAGTAAACTGGTTCTTATACTTCATTACAAAGAAGCAGTAGGACTTTCCATTCTCCTTTTTCATTCAACATGTGTAAACACACAGTTATCAGCTACTTCTGCCATCCCAAGGGGCACACACTACTCTTTCTGTGCTCCTCAGGGCTATGAAGAACAGGTAAGCAGATACCCTCTACAGCAGCAAAGGGAAACGGCAATATTCCCATATGTTCACTAAGATTCTCTCTCACTGTCATCAGCCTATGAATATTGTTTTCCTTAGAAACTTAGGTATGCACACTGCATTTATGATAGATTAATAATTAATATTGTGCTTCTGCATGCAAGGTCTACAGCTTAGCTTTTAAATTCTTGAATTGTCTATGTTTTTTTACTATTTTGACACAGTAGCAATCAGATGCTTAAAGCAGATCGCTGCCTCACAGTAACGACATTAAGTATTTTAAGAGTTTACAGACCACTGCCTCCACCCTCTGACTGCATCTATGAGAACATGATTGATAGAAATGCATACGCATGCACATTTGCAAAAATTCCAGTCAGGGCTAAGATGTAACCTAAAATAAATCCAACACATCTGGATATGGAAATTAACTCTGAAGACATTTGAAGAATCTAATTTTTGACACGTTCTTCTGTCACACAATAATCACCTTCATGGAATAACAGTCAGCACTTTCTAATTATCCTACAAATTTGACCCCACCTCGCCCCCTCCTTCTTTTAAGTCCTTAATTTTCCCTGCTTCTGTATCAGGATAGGGAATTCTGTGTAGCAGCCTAGCAATCACCATCACAATCAGCCGTAGAAGTATCTAATCTTGAAATGTAAATAATCAAACCCTCTTTCACACCCATATTCCACCAGGTTTTATGTGCATATATTCAATGCAAACAATTCATAGTGAAGTTGCCAGCAGCCACATACTTTGTATAAGTGTTCGTGTCTGTGCTGGCTCATGGATGACTTTATATACATTTTCTCCTGTAATGAATCAGATTTTTGGATACTTTCAGGCTAAAAGATTCTACAAAAAAGGCAGAAATACTCTTTCAACTCCTATCGGTTGGAATTGGTATATTGTTTTCAAGGCTCATTTGTGAAGTTTGAGTAGTTAACATATAATATATATGTATATATATAACATATATAATCATATAACATCCATAATGGCTTTGAAGGCCCTTGGGACTACTTCCCAAGTACTTATTTTTTGCTTAGTATTTAGGATGTGCATTTTTCATGGTTCAGTTCCTTGTTTTACATGGGGTCTGCATAGCCTGAAGTGTCACGTTTCATGGGAAATTCACAAATTATTAAAAAAAAATTACACAAAACCTGAGGATTCATTTTCATTGAGACAGAAAGCAACCCAATGCCTCCCAGACCCTGTCAGCATTAAATACAAAGGAAATCCATAGTTTTACAGTGGTGTTATTGCTGAACTACATGTAGACCATGAGAACCCTATATCCTATAGCAGTCCCAACATGTAAGGTCATTTTGTATAATGCACAGAGAAAGGAACAGCTCAGTTTATTTGTAGATGTGTAAATTACTATGGGGCGGTTAAACTTTTGAACTCAAATTTGCTTCAGTGCCAATCCCCATCCCAGACTAGGAGGACTGTACTGTATGCTCTCTGAGCACCATCTGGCTCTGCTTCCAGATGGATCACGGATCAGAATCACATCCGGGGGGGGAGGAAGGGGAGGGAGAAGGAGGAGAGAGTAGTGCTTGCTCCACAAGCTAAGGGAACTCTTAAGGTTATTCTTGGTAGGAAAGTCTGTATAATGCACACATAAGTCAAACCTAATAAATATCAATTTAAAATATGCAGATAAGAAATGGAGAAAGGAAATGCTAAAAGCATAGAGAGGAAAGCAAAGAGAATGTTCATCCTCTTTTTAAACTGCATCCCAGGTTGAGCTCTCCCAACTACCCTTGTATAAGTAAACAAATGCATTTACTCTTAAAGAGTTATTTGCAAAAGTGAAAGAGGATTTAGCTACTGAGTCAAGGAGGTTTAGTGTTTATTAGTGTTTATATTATTAGCCATGGAGGTAGAATAGTGTGTCTTTCTTGTCCAGTGATGAGAACTGTAATCTCATTATCTCTAAAGAGTTCGTGAATCAGAGTGCTAAATCCATTTGTATTTTTTCATTCCATAGCTTTTCAAGACCCAAAAAGAGGCACAACTTGAGGTTCCTGCACACACGTAGCAAGAAGAGGTACTAAGCCATCAGATATAGGTCTGATTTTTCTGGGACTGTTACTTTTGATGTAGACTATAACAAATATGTTCTCTGCTTAATGCAGGGGGATTGGACAAGATGACCATTAGAGGTCCCTTCCAATCCAAGACATTCTATGATTTTACACAATGGCACCTACAGAATTCATTGATGGAAAGCTGGCAGTGTAGCCCATTTCACATAGGTAAGGGGTATGGCTGCACCACAGTGATGCTGTACCTAATAAGCTAAGCCATGTTGCTCTTATTAGTACAGGTACACTAATCTGCTACCAGAGCTGTGGTTGTGTTGGGGTTTTTTTGGTAGTGGTGCTGGGGAGCCTAGGTTATATCTCTATGTGGAACTGCCCCATACTATGTGGATGTAACAGCTTCCAGGTGGAGCTGCTATCTGTTGGTATGGTTTCTGCAGTGTGATGTCCAGAATAAAATGAATGATGTGTGAACGTTCAAATCCCCACAGGACAACTGTCCAATTTTATACACTTTTTGGAGGACTCAGAAGAAAGATCAAAGAACTGAATTTACAGGAAGACTGAGCCAACAAGTTCCTCTCAGAAACAACACTCCTAAGTAACCAAGCTTTAAGCACTTGATTTCTCATTAAAGCACAGGCAGTTACTACAGCTACTTCAGCTGAGAAGTTAACCTAATTTTAAAGGACCACACATAAGAAGTCAACTTGAATATGTAGAGATATGTGCAAGAACTTCATGGTCACATATGGGTGCACCCTGAAGGTTAAGAGAAGAAAGTCAGTAAAGTTTTCATACTTGGCTTCAGGAAAAGAAAGAAATGCAAAGGTAAGCCTAAATGCACTCTGTCTGTTCCTATTTACTTGGGACTGGGATACTTTTCTACAGCTGGAAAACTTTAAACAGTTCTCCAGTTCATACTGAAACAAGAATAACAAAAAGGTATGCACGATATACAGTATTAGCTCCATTTTCCCTACTAAACCTACATTACTACCATCTGTTTTACTGCTGCGGGACCAACCCAGCAAGACACATCTACTTAGGACAGAAATAGCCTCTCACAGACCTTATTTCTAGTCTTTTGATATTCACACAAACCCTGATGATGATACATGGCTTCACACACATTTACTGCAGAAGAATGGACTTCCCCATGCTAAATACTTGCTAATATCTAACCTTTGATGGAAAAGGCCAAAGCCACATAATCTATCAGGGTGAGGGAGGAAAATTCAAGAGCACTGGAAGCATTGACATCCTTGTAATAATGAAGGGTCTTTCTGATAAAAACAGCCAGCCAATTCCTGGAAGGGAATCATCTCCCAGTTAGAGAGAGCAGCACACTTACAAATCCCAAGCGTTCCTAGTAGCAGTTGGCTCAATGCAGAAATGCCCCCAGCTTGCTGATAACTTCATGTCTGGCTTTCAGAATGGACGGGTTATCAGCAGCAGCTCGTACTGCCCGCTTGCAAAACCTCACCCTCACCTTCGACTTCCTCTAGCTCCTTGACATCTTCGGGCACACAATGTCCTGGTGACAGACAGTAACCAGATGGTCTTTTACCACACAGCACTGAGTCGCTTCAGGAATTTAATCTGATTTCCCAGAATACGCAGCACAGCCCTTCATTCTAAAGTTGGCTTGCGGGTGGGATTGCATGTCTCTGGCTTTATAAATAGGCCTAACCATCAGTGACTTTGGTAGACCTCCATGACTGAGCCATTTGCCTGTTGCTTTAGAAAACCTGACTCCCTGCCTGAGCATTCATTGGTTATTCTGAGTGACTCTGATGGCTCCTGTTCACATATAACCAGCCTGTCAAACAGCTCAGCATCTCCCAGTTCCAACAGCAAAATTGCTTTCTGCTTTACAACCAGCAGCACTTAACAGCAATTTCTTTCCACTTTTTGTTGTTGTCAGTTAGACTACACTGACTAATTAAAAGCAAAGTTAAAATACAGATTTCAGATTACTTTGCTGCAGCAGGAAGCACAGGTTACTAAAAGGGTAACTGTCCAGATATGGCTACATCCTTTCCTACCATCTATCCCTCTGCAAAGGCTGGCTCCCAAAAGGTGAGAAATCAAAAGGTTCCCCCACTATTATGCCCCAGGGTGGGACTGGAAAGTTTCAGGCTCCTCAGTTCTCACTCCTGGACTGTGGGAAGTGGCTGTTCCTCTTGTGAGCTTCTCTGTCACTGGTGGTTCACAACTGTGCAAATTTCAGGTATTAGTCTTGAAGGGAATGATTTAATTGATCCCTACATAATTTAAACACGTAGCAAAGACCAGAATGTGCCTTGGAATTATTTTTCACACATGATTTCAGTGTCTTGAGGTGCTGTGTTCAGTGTTTTTAAGAGAGTTGTTTATTGTTTACATTTTAGGACTCACATAGGACTTTTCTGGTAAAAGTCACCCATAAAATGATTTAAAAGTCCTGAAAGGCCTTGCAGAATGAAAATAGAAAATAAAATAAGAGCACTGTTATATACTCATTCTGTCAGCACAAAGATAAAAGCATGCTTATAGAAACACAATTCCAAAATGAAGCCACATTTAATATGTATAAGGAAAAAAATGTAGGGCATAATAATAAAGCTGTTCTATTAGACTGAAGATGCTGTTGACTTTGTACATGAACCTATAAACCTATAATCCTTTTAAATATGTCACCATCTCTCAAAGTGTATTAGATCCCTCACCTGGGACCATCACCTTCATCTTCTCTGCACAAACATCTGTAGAGACCAATAGGACTTTATTATTTTATCAGAAGTGCAATGGATCAGCAAAAAACCTCATAACTGGTTCTACTACAACCTGGTCTTCTGTCAAGATTATTGTATTAAGCACAGATTATTGAACCTTTGGCTATACTGTCCCTGGAGATATTTAAAAGATAGGTAGACATGGTGCTTAAGGACATGGTTTAGTGGTGGACCCAGCAGCATCAGGTTAATTACTGGACTTGATAATCTTAAGGATCTTTTCCAGCCTAAATGCTGCCATTATTCTATGTATCCCAGTTTTAGATCATGATACTTGTTACAGGTTTTAGGGTAGAGGGATTAATTTAAAGCACAAATACTGCCTCTACTCATAATTACTAGGTTCCTTCCAAGCACTTGTTTTACTTTACTACTACTACTTAAAAAAAGCACCACTAAAAATCCAAAAACACCAAACAAAATTAAAAGCATCTCTCATTCAGACATTAAACCCAAATTCTTATACCCCATATAAGCACACAGCTCTCACTGTGTGAGAGATGCATTCAAAAGCTAAATTTGATTCAAACATGGTGTAGTGTGAGCACAGACTAATGTCTTGGTTTCTTCCTCAGCTTTGGATCTTTAAAATTTTGTGCTAGATTAAAACCAAGGCCACTTCCTGCTTGAACTGGACACCTCGCTTATGCTTTCAGACCGCAAGAACAAACTCTAGCTTTCATCTAATTACAGAAACCTTTAAATACTGATCTGAATCCATAAGCAGGCAATTAGGGATCAGAGTACACAAATACATTCTGCAAAAGAGGCTGGATGTCCCTCATTGGATGTGAGGGACAGAGAGGACATCATCCCATCAGGCAGAGCTTCTCACATTATGGTGTCAGTAGACTCATCCCTGAGCCTTCATATCTCAGTGTATTTTTAAAACAATTAAGCATTGGTCTATACAGGCTGGTTTTCTTTCTCACCTTTCCAACAGCACTGCTTAAATGAACAGAAAACATAAAGACTACCATAATTCTACCAATTATTTAATTAGTCTGTGCTCAGCCATGGCATTTCATGTGCTGCCTTATCCTTCTATGCACAGAATGGAAGATTTCAAAATTATGTCCAAAACATCTTCAAAATTGCAATAACATTTATGTTAATCCTTATCAGTTGTGGATATTTTCATCTATCTTTCACTCATTTCCATTTATTTTTTAATATTTAGGTAACTTTTAACTTCAGTACTATGTGTGAAGTTCATCATCCTTATAGATCACTGTCACCAAAGAAAAAAAGAAGACAGGGAGGAGGGCAGACAGAAAGCAAGTCTGGGTTTCTTTAGATGTTCATGATAATTAAAAGGAATATCCAAGAAGAAATCTATGCTGAAGAACTAATAGGTAAGGAGGAAAAAAACCTGTTTTCTAAACTAGTCTTTCAAAAGAGTAACTCTCAACCATGGATACTGTTCATTTAGGACCTATAGGCTCTACAGGAGCTCTTTGGGAACAGCACTGTCAAACCACCCTGGTTCAGGGGACCTGTGCAGAAATAGTCACTCTTAGCACTTGACAATGAACTGTCTGGATTTCTCTGTATTGTATGTAAAAGCCACACTTCTTTTCACTTACCCATTAAAGCATCTAAATTTTTTGTGACTCATATTTAGTCATTTTTTTGGCAGCTCAGTCTGGCTTGAACCAAGTCAAACACACTAAACAGAAATTCACAACTAGGAAACATTAGAGTGAAACAACACAGACCTTTGGAAAATGGAAAGTAAAGTCCTCAAGAAATAACATGTACCTTGGAATTCACTGAACCAGTTACAACCCTTACATATACACATATTTCCAATCTGTTTTTCTTCCTATGTCCAAAGCTATTTCTTGTAGAGTGCAGGTGAATGGGTTCTCTGGAAACACTCGGAAATCGTTCAGTCAAGATGATGGGCAGCCCCACGTGGGCAAGACCTAGAGGCAGAAGCTGCAACACTGTGTCTAAGACTGCCATTTACTGTCACAAGCCCTTGAAGCTGGGTTAGGATCACGAGGAACATAGTGAATTACACCAAAGGTTCTGGAGAAATGCAGCCAGAATATGGAACTAAGGAGAACTAATCCCTTTAAGATTCAGGTTAAATGCAGAGAAAATAAGGAGGATATATTCTACTCCAAAAGGATCTGTACAACAAGGACACCACAGCAGTATGCTACAAAAATTCTAGACAAAACCAATTTTCTTTTTGTTTTTCCTCTGTAACTTAACACTGAGTTTAAAGCTTATGAGACCACCTCACGGCTATGATGTATCTTCAGTAAAATTTATTCACCTATTCACCAGTATTCTATCTTCAGTAAAATGCAGCACTGTAATAACACACACAACTGTCAAAAAAAAAAAATAAAACCAATCGCTATAGTCTTCCAAAAATAATATACCAGAAACACTCTTACATGACTTATTTAATGTTTCTTTTCAGCACCCTCCTCAATGTATTTGGATAAGATTGTCTGGCTACACTGTACTTCCAAACCTATCTTTATCTCATTGCACATGTAGACGTATTCAGAAAGTACACGCTGGCTCCTGGAACTGCAAACCAGCTGACATAATCTTGGAATTGTAACAAGCCTTGAACTTCCTGAAAGACAACCAAGACCAATTTAGTGTCTGAAATAAAACCCACATCACACAGAAAAATCATATTGTTGTAAGAGATGCTAGGATACCCTACACAGAGAGAAACACTTGCTTCTCACACCAGTAAAACAGGGAAAAACCAGACCTGACTTCAGAAGGTAATCTCTGAAAGCATCATCTTAAAATAAGTTTTAGATTTATGGCATACTTCTACACAGTTAGTCTTTGCTATTGTTTTGTTTGTTTGATTTAAATTTATTTTGAACAAGCTGTGATCATTTATTAATATCAATTCAAGAAGATGAGCTTGAAGTTTCCTTAGTATGATGCAATAGACATTGGCATTAAGGCTCAGTTTTATCATTCATTGAATTCAGGAGAAAATCTCCAACTTCAAACCATGGACACCAAGCTCTTTTTGAGCTAGAAAAGCCACAACAGGAACAAGACCACTTTGATCTCCCTGAATTCTGGATTCATTAGGGTGTATCCTAGTAAAAAGGACAACATTCCATTTGTTTGGGTTTTTTTTAGCACAAACAAACAAAAAGTGGGAAAGAAAGAAAAAGAAAAAAGCAACCTATGGGGAAGAGTTTTAATACTTCTCAATCCACAACTGGATGATGTCAAATGATGCAGGTACATGCAATATTGTGGTGAGACCACTCAGATGTTGACATTTACAATTATCCAGTGAAAACTTTAGTCTTTTCTTTCTTAGAATTATAGGTTTTCAGTATAATCTACAAGAAAAGCTGGACAATGGAGAGACTACCGGTATTTGAATTTTCAACTCATCCTGCTCAGCAGTGAACATTAATCCCCCTTTAATTTTCCTGCATAACATTCAAGAAGTGGGACCAAACCACGAAACACATTCCAAGACAGTTAACACGGCAATTTGCAGCAGATCTATGAGAGCTTCAGAGCAATAAAAAAGAACTTTTGGATGCATTTCCTTTACCTCTCAGTATGTAGTTCTGATAATTCTGGTCAGCCTCTGCTCCCACTTTGATTAAGCAAGTCAGGCCTTCAGCAACAACAAACTCATGAACCAAGTCCTTGTCATCCTGCCACAAGAGAAAGGAAAATCTGTATTAGAATTTTAAAAGACAAAGAAACAGGATATATCATAATGTAAAACCAAATGCATGCCTGCAACATCGACTTGATGTTTCAGATGATGTAAGCAAGTTGAAAATTGCTATATAGAAGATCAGAAGCAGAATTCTGAATTTTAAAATCAGAAATAAATACTTTGATGCAAAGTATGAACAAAATCAAGCTTTTACCCTTAAGTCAGATACAGAATATTAATATCTTTTGTAAAACGTGTCATTTGATTTTTTTCATTAAGGACTTGCACACATTCTACCTGGTATTAAAATCCTATCATATCACATAAACAGGCATCCTTAAGCTGAAAAATGTCAGTATCAGCAAGAAAAGGCCATCTATATGCCTTAGTATCCAGATTCAGTATTTAAATTATATACAAAATTTTTAACACTGGTGTTTATTGCAGTGTAATATTATATTCATTATCTTAACATAACATTAATGTATTATATTTAGAATAGAAAAGCATAGTGTTGAATATAAAACCATTGGTAGATAACATTCCCACATTATGATGGAAAACAGTGAATGCAAGAGAAAATACTCCTTAGGTATTTGATGGTGTTAAACTTGTTAAAGCCTCTTTCAGTTTTGTTTTGTTTTTTTTTTTACACCATCAATCCTTCACTCAGTGCAGGAGAACAGTCCCGTGTCACACAGCAGGGAGAGGACAGCTCTGCTGGGCACTTCATGTATCAACTGTGCCAAGTGGCTACAGAGCACTGTACCTAAAGCTTGCCTTCTCCTCTTACAGAAAGCTCGTGGAAACAAGCAAAAGGCTACTAGAAACTTGATTAAACAGCACTTACTGAATTACCATACAAATTAGGCAAGAAACCAATTTAAAATATTATTGGAAAAGAAGTACTTTGTGGACAAAATCAAGAGTTGCCAAGTCCTTTATTTTGATTTATATCTTTATTTCATACATAACAGAGTATTAGAAATTCCAGCTTTGCAGTAACACAGCCCTGAGAAACCAAGATCCAGATAGCAGACAGTTTTGTTGAGAGTGATTAGAGAATTCGCTCCATACACTTAGAAAACTGCTGAGGGAAATAAAATAATCAAGTCCCTTTTAGTGTGACAACTCAACTTGTTCCAAAGTTCTTTAAGATTGACAGATTATTTCTTATGAATTACTTTCTTTTACCAAACCTCAGTTACATAATTCTTAAACTCTGATCAAATGGAATATTAAAAAAGATAAGGTTATTTAGAAATTAATAAGAAATGTAGAAATAATGAGAAAAATCTTTTTAGTGTTTCAGGAGGTCAAATTTGTTAAATTTGTAATGTGTAAAAACAAATTAAATATATATTTTACAGTCATGTATAGGTATGCAAATTTATCACACGATAAAGGTGACATTTTAAAAAGTATATAAAGAGGAAGCATATAATCCTTCCCCATAAAAATATATTGTAAAACCCACAAGATATGTAAGATAAAATCCACTGCTGTTCACAACTGAGTTAAAATTTTATTTCTTAGTCACAATGTTTTAAAGATGTTACTTTTTTTCTTTTTTTCCTGTGGATAAAAGCCTTGATAATGTTTTCTGAAGAGCTAGGAAGTTTACAGACTCCCATGCTGGACTAGAGCACTGCAGATGCAAGCACATGATTTTATGAAGATTTTTTTTTTTTTTTAAGAATTTCCTCTATCCATTTTCCATACTCAAATGATGGTGGGATTACTAGTAGAGTACATTGGCAATCTACCTGCTAATACAGAAGGCACTAACTAGATCCTGATTTATTCTGTTATACACAAAGGTGTCTTAGAAGTCCTCATCTACTTCAGCCCACCAGGGACTTACAGATTCATAGAATAGTATCAGCTGCAAGAGACCTATCGAAACCACTAAACCATGTCCCTAAGCACAACATCTACCTGGCTCTTAAACACCTCCAATGATGGTGACTCCACCACCTCCCTGGGCAGGCTATTCCAATGCCTGACAACCCTTTACTGAAAGGTATTTTTCCTAATATTCATCCTAAACCTCCCCTGGTTCAACTTTGGGACATTTCCTCTTGTTATATTGCTTGTCACTAAGGCGAACACACCAACCCCTGCCTCGCTACAACTTCCCTTCAGGTAGTGGTACAGAGCAATAAGGTCTCTCCACAGCCTTCTTTTCTCAAGGCTAAACAGCCCCAGATTTTCCTGACAAGAGACATGTTCCAAACCCTTTACTAGCTTGGTAGCCTGCCTCTACCCTCTCCAGCACCTCAGCGTCCTTCCAGTAGAGAGGGGCCCAAAACTGGACACAGTATTTGAGATGCAGCGTCACCAAAGCTGAGTACAGAGGAATGATTATGTCCCTGCTCCTGCTGGCTACACTATTCCCCATACAGGCCAGGATGCTGTTGGCCTTCTTGGCCACCTGGGCACACTGCTGGCTCATGTTCAGCCTACTGCAAATCAACACCCGAGGTCCTTCTCTGCCTGGCAGCTCTCCAGCCACTCCTCCCCAAGCCTGTAGTGCTGCTGGGGGTTGTTGTGGCTGAAGTGCAGGACCCAGCATTTGGCCTTATTGAAACTCATGGAATTAGCCTTGGCCCAGCGATCCAGCCTATCTACATCCCTCTGTAGAGCTTCCCTACCCTCAAGCAGATCAACATTTCCACACAGCTTGGTGTCATTTACAAACTTACTAAGGGTGCACTCTATTCCATCCAAATCGCTGATAAAACGTTAAACAGGAGTGGCCCCAGTACTGAGCCCTGAGGGACACCACTTGTGACTGGCTGCCAGCTGGATTTAACTCCTTGACTACAACTCCCTTTGCTGTTCCAGAAGAGAACTGAAGACTTAAAACAGCTGTTTACATTGAGCAGCTACAGACACCTTTACAACAGTGGACCTTTGGCTGACAGGGAGGTTGATGTCTATTTGGCCAAGTCACCAACCTAAAGAGCACCTTGTGATGCACAGGACAGCGGCCTAAGAAGGGGCACAGTCAGCCAGGACAATGTGGACCTCTGCCTGTCCCATCCTAACAGTGGCCTCGGGCAAAGCCCTTCCCAAATGCCACCAGTCAGAGGATTGAACTGAATTCTGAAGCAATTTATGTCAAGATCATTTGTGCAGCAAGTGATGCCAAATTTCAGATGGTGAACTTCCAGAAGAACATTTTAAAATAATTGTGGAGTCCTGAAAGATAAGTAAAGTACTTGGGATAAAATGCTTTTCTGATGATCTCAGATGCATCCCCCTCAAACTTGGGGTACTTGATTTAAAAATCAAACAAATACAAATAAATAAATATGCATGCATGCATGCAATACACAGTTCTAAATCACACTGGATATCAAGCCACATTCAAGCTCACATTGGAACGTGAAGAGCCACCTCCAGTAGTGCAGGGAGGTTGAATCCTACCCAGGGACTGCAGAGGAGTCCCCTCCCTGGCCACCACTCAGTGGCTTCCCCCCATACATTCCTTTGCAGAAGGCATTTTTAACCAAAGGAAACTTGAGTAATATCTGTCCTTCAAGAATTCTGAATTTTGTTTCCCCTAAATCTCACAAGAGAGGAACACACCCCTGGATTTGTCAGCTACGCTTAAAGCATATTCAGGGTTAAGGTAAACTAAGGCTACGTGTCATAGTAATAATTCATAAGGACTTGGCATACCTAGAAAGTGTGACTCTGTGTCAGGATCAATGGTTAACAATTCCATGCTACTCTTCAGTAGAAGAGAAGATTCCAAATTGCCCCTACCCTGAGCGGAAAGCAGTGGGAGCAACGACAAGGGACAGAAAGGACAGGAGTACACAGAATTTAGAGAAAACTAACAGAAAATGGTAGCACATTGCAGTATCAAGAAAGCTGTGGTGAAAAAGTCCTCCAAAATGCATCTTCTACAAATCTGATGACAAGTAGATGCAATTTTATTGGACAATACCATTCATTATCTGAGAGAAATAAATATATAACAATATAAACTACTGAGTTAAATAACCACAACTATGGCAATGGTGTCCTGCTCAGAGCACACTTCCTTGTTATTTAAACACCTTGTGTTGATATTTTAGTAAGCAATTTTTGAGTTGACAATATTTTTCATCAAGTGTGTGCATTACCCTTGAGTTTAGGAGAAAAAAAAAAAAAATCTATTCTGCATTGATTCACTGTCAAATAAGCAAGACAGGAAAAAAAAATAGGAAAAAGGAGGAATAACTGTGGTCTGCAGACTGATGTGTGAATATAGACATAACCATGTCTGGCTGGGAAAAACAGAAGACATTAGGATGATACAAAAAAATTGTCCCTTTGCTAGAGAAGCTAACAGTAGTTCCACTTCAGAGACCTTCAGGTTGAACCCAAAAACAAATCAAATTTTTTTTTTTTAACAGCACACAGCCATTAAGAGCTGTTGTCGCTCAGTATAAGATAAGAACTGAAATACCCATTACAACTTTCAGATGTTCCCTATACTTTTAAATAGTGAAATGCATTTTAGATTTAAACCTGGGGAAAAAAATAACATTTAATTCTCAAAATCCCTCACAGTAAAGAGCTGGTTTATGTTACATTTTGGCTTGGTTTTATTCTGGGGGGGGTTGTTTGTTTGGTTTGGGTTTTTTGTTTGTTTGGTTATGTTTGTTTTTTCTTGTTTTGTTTTGTTTTAAAGTAACTGCCTTCCCAAAACAAATAGTGAAATCTGCCTTCTGGAACTTTTTCAAAGCACCCGAAGGAGTAAACCACTACAGCAAAGAGTCATCCTTGACTGAAAGGAGATATATTGCAGTGGAACAGCAGAGGAAATGAAGGGGATGAGGGACTCTAACCAGACTGCTTTTGGAAAGCACTGAATAAACAAATCAAACCTGAATTAAAGATAGGCTTTTAAGGTACTTCTCCTTTTCCAAATAAAAGGGAAAAAGAAGGTGTAATGAAGTGGAGTACGAATACATCATGTTCTAGACATAAATCTGAGCTCAGTATATTATCTGTATTATCACATATACATGATGAGAGGAAAGAAGCAAACATCTGGAACGTGCAGAGAAAGATGAAAGGCATCCTAGTCCATACATTCCACATTGAAGGGAGAATGTTTACATCAGTTTTGGTCTAGGATAATCTTTTCAGACCCATTAACTCACCGACTTGCCAAGTAAGGTGACCTCAAGAGTAAAGGCTACTCTCTAGTGGTGGTAAGAGCTTCATGTTTCCAGGAAGAGAGCACTCATTGTAGGGAATATGTGTGGTGTGTGACAATGATATGTACAAGTAGCTGCCACATGTGTGCGATAACAGTTAAAAGAGGCAGGGAAAAGTTGTCATTTGCTATGGAAATGGGCTCCTCTGCTAATATCACAAGATTTATGACCCTTTAATCAGCAGGCACTAAGGCACTGATGGGAAAAGCAGCAAAACACAGGCAAAGCTCTCTAAGCTTCCTGCTAAGCTCCTGCAACCATAAAGATTGTACAGTGACACAAAGGCTGGCTGCTTAAAGTCTTTATGAAAACATACTATTGACCTCATCAGACAACTATATTTTACACATTCCTTCACAGGCTTGGAATAAATCATGTCTCTTCCTTTCTTTAGGCATCTTGGAAGAAAGAAAAAACAAGATAATGTATGTTACTTTGTAACAGAGCTCTATTTTTGTCCAAAATATAGTGAAAGAGACACTAAATACATTCAAAGTGGTGAGTTAAATCTTGCTTTTATGGTTGACAAAATGCACAAATCATACTTTCACCTCCATAACTCAGCCTAGCTATTAAAAAGACCCCACAAACCCTGTGATCAAGCAATCTGTACAGTATCTCTATCTGCCACTAGAAGAATAAGAAATATGGTCAGAATTCCCTTTCTTCCTACCCATTCTCCTGTCTCTGCACCATTTGATATATTCTCTAATGCAGTTTTGCAGTGTCATATCTGAAGTTGGAGACTGAAGATTTTTTTCAAGGAATAGCACTTTGCAAGAACACATCTTACCTGATGTGCAGCTTCCATGGGCAAAGATAAATTATTTACATACTGTTAAAGATAAATCTTTTTGAAGACTGATAGTTCTGTAAACCATAGGTCTGAAAACTTTTACCCTAAGCATGAATGAATATTCACATTTGGACACGTATATACATATTTCTCTCTTACATGGCTAACAGCTGTGCAGAGCACTGTCTTTCCAAGGAATTGTAACAAGAATCTTGTATATGAGACTTACACCAAGGAGAACCTCATTTTTTATGGGTTTTTCCTTTCATAGACTGCCCCATTGTTTCTGGTTGCTTGAGCATGCCTGTATTTAATCCTATGCTGTACAATTCTTTCTTGTTTCTTTTACAAAGTTAAACATTGCACATTTTGTAGTGCTCATGTCTTTAAATAAGGAACTATGGGGGTCTCCAACCTGTGCTCTCCACATGACATATTACCGAGTACCAACCAAACTTCCCAAAATGCGAAAGCTACAATAATCCAGCCTAGAAGTGAGACCAGCACAGGCAGATGGGGAATGAGCCATAGCCAAGAGAATCTTCTTGCTAAGCTTTGCCTACAGGCTTACAGGAGGGGATTGCAGCCAACTGAGCTCCTGCAGTTGACTCACTTCACCCTGTGTAGCAAGATCAGGTTCCCTCTCTGCTCTGTCATTCTACAGCAGCCCTATTAAGAGAGATTTAAACTCAAATCTCAGGCCAGCTCTAATTTTGTCTGCAGACCAAACTTGGTAACTTCACAAAGATTTACTGCATTCATATCTTACCATTGTGATAATTCACCTAGGCAAAAGACAAGACAAATATTGCCAATTCACCATGCAACGTAGTATTAAGAGAAGAAATGTAAACTCTACTGGGTTCAAAGAGGAGAAGCATCCTCCTTTACTGCCTGAAACCTTGTGGCACAAGATGCTGGCAGCATATCAATAGAGTGTCCTACAGGCCAAAAGGGCATCATTCATTCAGATGCTGCCTGGCTCCAGAAATAAAAATGACTTCTTTATAACAGGGAGAGCAGAGGAAATCTCTATTCTTTGCTATCACAGAATCACAAAATTGCTCAGGTTGGAAAAGACCTTAAAAGTCATTGAGTCCACCCTCAACCTAACCCTACTACCTAACAACCCACCACTAAACCATGTCCCCATAGCACCACATCCAAATGATCTTTCAACACATTCAGGGATGGTGGCTCAGCCATTTCCCTGCGGAGACTGTTACATTGCTTAACAACCCATTCTGTAAAGAAGTTTGTCCTGATATCCAACCTAAACTTACCCTGGTGCAACCTGAGGCTATTTCCCCTTGTCCTGTCACCTGTCACCAATGAGAAGAGACCAACTCTGATCTTGCTACAACCTCCTTTCAGATATTTGTAGAGAGCAATAAAGTCTCCCCTCAAGCCTCCTCTTCCCCAGACTAAACACCCCCAGCTCCCTCAGTTGCTCCTCATAGGGTATGTTTTCCAAACCCTTCACCAGCCTTGTGGACCTCCCTTGGACCTGCTCCAGCACCTCAATGTCCTTATTGTATAGAGGTTCCCAAAACTGAACACAGTACTCAAGGCAGGGTCTCATCAGTGCCAAGGTCATGTTTGGACTTGTGGATGCTTTTCTCAGTCCACCGAGAGAAGAACAGCTATGTTCATCTATCAAATAGCACGCTGGGAAAGTGTGCTGTCCCTACTCTACTTTTAATACATGGGAGCAAGGTCTCCTGGGAAACCCCTCTTCTTCAGACTCCCTTCTGCCAACAAACACTGCTCAGCAAGGAGGCAGAACTGAATCAGAAATCTTAGATGATTATGCTCAATGTGAAAACAATAAAATAACAAGGAAAAATACATGGAACGCTAAAATGCCAGTGCACTCACAGAAAGTATCCCGAAACATAGAAATGATAGCCACCTTCGTTAGAACTGAAGTGATATTTTTTTCACACTTTTTTTTTTTAAAAAATTCTTCTGCAAAATCAAGATAGGATCACAGAGTTCAGATGGTTTTAGGAGGATTAAGGGTTAGGGATTACACTTCATTCATTTGGGGATGTAAATTAGCAGCAGAAGTACAGCATCTGACTGGTGAGGAAAGGGAGGGAGAAGGAAGGTCGAAGAGCAAAGCATGCACAACTGCAGGCTTTCGCTGCCATAAATCTCAAATGACAATTCATCTGGCACTCCACCACAAGAAAGTAAAATGCACGACTATTACCCAATATACTTGAAAAACCTCATCAGTTACTAAGTGAATAAAGGCAGAATGATGAAAAATGAGTTTCTCTTAGCAAGAGCATCAATAATGAGTAGGTTTTTATGCCATCCTTTCTACTTTTAATAGTGCAAGGAGAATAGCAGTCTACTGATTTTCTTTCCTAAGCATCCTCATGTATACAAAACCAAACCAAACACAAACAAAAAAGAAAAAAAACAAACTAAACCAAAAAACAAAAACCAAACAAACCAAACACAAACCAAACCAAACCAAACAACAAAACAGCTTGATCCTAACCTGTCTGCCCTGGACAGCATTAGCAACGTGGAGGCACAGGGCTATGATTTCCATTACCTGAAAGCCTTAATTTCCATAGGTTCCCTATATAATTTCAAATGCTTATATGATGCTCTGCCTCAGTAGCAATGGAAAATTAACAGCCAGTTCCTCTCCGCCCTCCTTTTGGCTGCTAGCTCTGCATCCCTAAAGTCTACCTCAGAAATATATCATAATAAAGTCTCTGCAGGAGTGTTCTTATCTGTTGCTACCTGCCTTCAGGATGCATCACAACTGCTAAAGTTACCAGCAAAATAATTACTCCCATTAACAAGACTACAATGATGTGATAATAGAAGAGTTCTGCCATGCTCTATTTAAAACCAGAAATCCCAGACCATTTCTGGAGTCCAGTTTTTTTACTGGCAAAGCAACAGGTTGCATTTTATAGATCAAGAGAGGCTTGCAATGTTTGAAGTTAGAAAAGCTCATTTTGGCTTGAAAAACAAGTAAACATAGTTAGGAAGTGATTGAAGGAGCACGGACCGCCAAGATTTAATTTATAGTTACTTTCCCACACTTTCAACTATAGTTCTGTATTTTGGACTCAAAAATTATTGATATAATTAAAATATTAAACTGCCAATCCAGAAGCATCTGATACTATTTAATTCAATCCAATCATCACTGTTTACTTCAGTCCATTTTAAAACCCAAGCCATCTATTGCAAATAAATCTGTAAAGAAATCATTCTGAAACATACACACACGTACACACGTATACACATACATACATAAACTTAAGTTCTATGAGTCCCTCAAGACTTTTTTTTTTCGTTTCAACATAAACTATTTAAGCAGCTACAAACTAATTTTATTTATGGACCAGATAAGCAGGCAAGTCTTGTATTAAACTGTGAAACCTCAGCTCTGCTTCAAGTCAGGACACTACTTTTAGAAGATGCACTAAACATAGCTCTCCAGTGTAGCAGGAGGAGAGTCTTCTGCTGTCACAAAGAATCAATCTCTCTAAGACAAGTATTTTCACTTCCTGATACTTGGAAACTCAGAAACTACCCCAAGATAAGGATGCTAGGCAAGTTCAGTTGCTGTCTTCTGCCATGCTCCCACCAGCACACCTAGAACAGTGATACCCTGGACTGGTGTGTTGCAAAATTGTCATCAGCTGCTAGAGGCAACTGAGGCAGTGGCAGAAACATTTCAGTGGCAAAGGCTCCTACAGGGACCAAGCAGCCAGTTTGTCCCTCACCGGAAGCTCCTTCCCCTTACCATGTCTGTCGACTGAAGCTGCACTTCAGCTGCTTTACAGCCCTCATCATCTGTGCCACAGCTTCCACGCCTCTGCCCTCCAAGGCTTTCCCTACACTCCCCTTTGCTAACTCTACACTCCTTATTTGCTTCTCTCCCCCAGCCTTTACACTTTCCCAACTCATTACATGTACATCGGTGAGCAAGTATGATAATAATGCGATAGGAATACATCAATATTTTTACACTCTTCCCTTTTTTCCTATTCTTGCATCTATTTACATGGAGCACCATTTTACAGCAGCACGCACGGAAATGGCCACCCCCCTTACTTTCAGTGAGTAATATATTTAAGCAACCTGCAATGCAAGGTTTAGCTTCTAGCGATGATTACAATGAAAATTCACCCTCAAGTACTAACTCTGTTGCATATCCTTGCCACAAGTCAGTTACCTAAGTAACAATCACCACCAATCTTTTTGCCAGCCTTTTAAGCACATCTTGGCCAGCTAATGAGCATCAGAAAAGTGTTGGGTTTTTTTTAAAATATTTCTTTCCAAGGCAACAAAATTTCAGATACAGACCACACTATTGCTTATTATGGATTTCCACCTTGGTACCAATAAAGATATACAGAAATTCACTCAAATGTAAAATGCTTGATTTATAGCTATTGATCCCCTGTAGCGTCCCTTCTGAAATACCCTCAGTCTAGAAAATAAATATTCTGTTGTTTCTCAAGAATGCATTTTGTTTTGCACTAAAAATACCAAAATAACAGCAAAACAAATAAGGCATTTGATGTTTTTTCCTGTTAGCAAAGCAGAGAGGCTGTAACAGTTATTTCACACCTCCTTTACACAGGGACACATTTTAAATTGTAACCCTTTCTGTGGTTTCTTTTAGGCAATTGAAAGAACACATGGGGGAAAAATAAATATTTCATTACTTTACATGTGAAAGTTTTTCACATGAAAACATGTGCACACATATCTAGAATTTAATACCTTGAAACAAATATGAAATTCTCTTACAGACAGAATTTCTTCAGGCTTAAGGATTTTGGGAAGTACTCTAATCTGTGATAGAGATTTAGACATCTTTGGATTTTTTTCCTTCTGCCCGAATTTTATTAAATATATAAAAATTGAAAGAAGACATTTATATGAATAAACTTTCAGTAATGCAAAGACTTCTCAAAGTCTTTCTCATATTCCTCAAATGACAGGTGCGCAGATATCCAAGACATCCAGCCTTAGTTGTGTAGGTATCACAGTAGCTGTCCTGCAGCATATGAAAAAAAAATATTGGGGAAAGCAGTAATAGATAAGAATTAAATCCTTCTTTATTAGATTTGTTGAGATTCCTCAGAGCCAAATCAGCATTTATTACACACAGGTAAGGTATGTTTAGAACATCAAGTTCCAGCCAACATGAACAGAGGAAAAAGTATGGGAGAAAGTAGACAACAAATAGTGCACACATTTATGAAAAGATTTAAATGTTTACAACTCTCAATCTTTTTTTTTTTTTTCCTTTCTTTTAAAGAGTAATCTTGTCCAGTGAAATTAAATTAGCTTTTTAGAAGAATTATCTTTTCTATTAGACATCCATGAGAAAAGGATAAATTTAAAACATGAAAACTTTCAGCTCATATCTGTATTATTTTATCAAGGTCAAATACACCATTTATTGCCACCCATTTCTCATTCCTTTATTACTTTTTCTTCCTTAGTGAGAAGGATCTCATTTATATATGAATGAAAAACTGGTCCTTTTAAGATTTTGGATTTTTCTTCATAAAGTGTTTCCTTCCTTTTGGATGCATACATGAAATTCTTAGAAGACCAGAGAGAAAAATCAGCCTATAGTCCTTCATGTTTAACTTTTCTGATAGATAATCAGTCTGTAAAAAACACATGTTGGCATTTACACATAGGGAATAAAGTTTGTACTACTAACAAAACCAAAGATACCTTCAGTGGATGTGACTGAGATTTTCAAAGAATCACTCATGTTGATTAAAGACAAATTAACATTTGGAGAGGGAAAGGTGTTTAGCATGCACAGCAAAGTTACTTCTACGCCACATTCATGCTCTTAAAATCAACTTGACTATGTTACCAAGAACAAATTACTGTGACCCTGCCTGATCTTCACTACTATCTTCTCAGAGAAAACCATTTCCCCTGCGTTCTGAACTCAATGGTTTTCTTCTTCAATGACTTTGGTCATTAACTTCATTACTCTCATATAACCTGCTAGATTCCTGTATCAGATCAGGGAGATGCAGGTAGAAAGCCATCTTACAGGGACACTATCATGCATACTCCCACTACACTTAACCTTGCAGTTGCATTTTGCCACATTCACCTGAGAAAGATCCCAGACATACAAGCCAGTCCTACTACTGAAAATGGTGGGCTACCTGTCTGGGTCATACAGAGCAAGAAGCTGCTACATTCTGTCTTTCAGGAGAGGGAACTGAACTGTACTACACAATACTTAAAACAGGTTGAAAGAATGAACATGGAGAAGGAACTCATCTTTCAGCATGAACCATTTGGAAGTAACTTTCTGGTTTCAATATTTAACTATTCAGTGCAGATAATTACAGGATCTTTTCCCTGGACAGGTTTGGTGGTTTTGTTTGTTTGTTTTGTTTTTCTCTGGAAGTGCAAGAAGCAAGCAAGCAAAATTAAGTCACACCTCAGTATCAGACTGATCTACACAATTCTTAGCCAGAAAGGCTTTGTTTGCTTCCCTCTGTAAAGACAAAGCATTTAGTGGGAAATGAACAAAAAAAACCTGCTGTTGCTGTCTCTCCATCTACCTGTAATGCACTCAACAATCAGGTAAAAATAACACTGAAACCAAGATATTTTATGCCATTGACTTGATGGTGAGAGAATTTTATCCATTGCACCTTGAGTACACAGCAGATCCATCAATACACTGTAGTTTTTTTCATCCCAGTTAATAGCAAAATTAAAAATTACTAGAAAAAACACCTAGACCAGACCCTACCAGGCATATTCTTCATGGTAGCTAAGCAATGGATCAACCAACCTTCATGCACTGCATTACGTACTTGAGGCTCAAGCTAAAGTAGATAAACTCCTTACAAAACAAGGCTTCCTGTTTCAATTCAAAGATTCACAGAAATTAGAGAATGAAAAATGTGTGGCTTTCCAAGTTTTTAGGCTATCCTTGTGATGAAAGTAGTTTACATTTTATAGTTGCATTGACAACTGTTTAGATCTCATAACATTGTCTAGGCATGAAGCCACCCTATTTGCCAATGAAACTGAAACACTGATTTTGACATATGTGTCATATCTGTTTTATTTATAGTTTCTAAACAGTAATGAGATATCCTCTGTAAAATAGGATTAAGCAGATACATAAACTGCTACGTGGAACTATGGTGAATTTATTTTGGGAAGGAAATGAAGATTTCTCTCTTTTTCATGACTTAATCAAGAACTCTTCCAAGAGGGCTCTTAAAGGGGAGAGGTGGCAGCCTGCCTCACAAGTGATGACAGCAGCCCCTAAATCAAGTGTCACACAGCTTCAAACCCTAAGGGGTCATCAGTCATGCTTGCAAGAGGGGAAGGAGCAGTCTCCTTCCTTGAGATCAATGAGGCAAACACAGAATACTCAGTGTGCTCTACTAAGGATGATTGATGACTCCTTAGCAGCTGAAGTGTGTGACATTTGATTTCACTCACTGATAAGATTGTGTCTATCCAAACACCTTCTAGTTAATATTTCCAGGGCCCCTACATAGCCGTTCTTTCTGACGTTTTACACAAAGCTCAATTGTTCAATGATTAATGAATTTCTCAATAATCGAAGACAATCCTGTTGAAGAATTTTGTAACTGTGGTGTTTGATATTCTGATCACAAAACAGGGACCTAGGCTCCTCAAGAAAAATAGTGGGAGATCCCTTGCATTTGTCAAATGACACTTAGCAGTAAAAGCAGTCCTAAGATCAAACTGTATTTTTTTCCTTAACACTTTAAAATATAACCTTTTAGGTTTGCTTTCCAGAAAATAAATGCATTGATTAATTAAAAATATTTTCCAAAACTTTAAGAAGCAGATTTACACGACTAGAGATTGCAACAGACTTGAAACATACTTTATAGCTTGCTTATTTTGATTTTTTTTACACCACCATATTCTTATGCAGTTCTTTCATATTTTGAAATGACACAAATCAGCATGATTTGAAACTCTGCTTTGCAATGCTTTATAATAATTTCTAGGTTCTGAAACATGCCTGAATTGTATTACATCTCATCATATCAGAAGTCTTGGTAAATAAATATTTTTAATATCAAGTAAATCACAGAGCACTATTTATGTATATTATAATGCTCATACACAATAGTTCTTCTTTTAAGACTGATATTGAATTAAATGCTTTAAACAGCTGTATTTTTATCTCTCTCATGATATCACAATCAAGCAATGCAAGAATGTTTTTAAACCCTGATCTTATAATTGTCATATTTAGCTGGATTCTGCCCTGGATGCCTTTGGGAGTTTTAGCACTAGGCACAAATGTCATGAATCTCTGATAATGCAAGAGCCAGGCAACTCAGAATTCTATCAGAAAACACATTCAAAGGGAGATAAACTGTACTCCAACAGGTTGTTAGTTATATCTGCATATCTTTTCCCAGTTCTTTTAAGGTCAAGTGCTTCATATACTTCTAGTCTGAATATGACTTTCCTTACTCCACAAGTATGTTTGTCAGAAAGCACACTGGTGAATCAGAAGAATACTGCAGTACAGTTCAGCAAGATGATGAATGTGGCTATCTTAACCCTTCAGAATGAACGAGAGGAACAGAATGGCATTACTGTCAAAGAAAAATGCTCAACACAACGTTTATCATTTTGCCAAAATCATCCCATCAGAAGAAACCAAAGAGAAATACCAAGTTTGGACTTGACAAGCGAATACTTCATTCAAAATTTGAAACAAAGACATTGCTTTTGCCAAACATTGCTAAGCTTCACTGAGGCCTTGCATGAAAAACCAAAAGCTCCAACTATTTGGAATTCATATTTGATGTAAAACTTGGGCTTGTTTCCACTTACTGCAAATAACAGTCTGCACGTTACCTTGAAGCTCTTTAATTTAAAAATGATACCGACACAGAACTGTGCCAAATTCACTCAGCTATGATGAAATGATTATAAAAACACGGTGTTGCAAACGATCTTGGCGCTTATAAGACATGATGAAGTCTCCGTAACACTCTGAAAATTTGTTAAAATGAAAATAAAGATTGGTTTTGATGCCAAAATTTTATTTCTAAAATATTTTATTGTTAAGGAATTAAAAAAAACCCTAAATATGAGATACAAAATCAAACATTTCTATTGAAAAATACCATTTTTAAAAAGTTTTAACATAATGACAGATTTCTAATGCTGACATACTTTAATATCATGGACTAAAAAATAAACTAGTTATGACCTTTTAGACAACAGTGTTTGGTCTATAATATAACCTTATAATATTAACTTGTATTTTTATTGACTAAAAAAAGCGATTTTTTTTTTCTAAACCAGATATAAAATTAGTCTTACATTCTCTCTCATGGTTCATTGAGATAAACTAAAAAACCACTCAAAAAGATGTCCTTAGCAATGCTGGTAACTGTTAAGGACAGTGAAGCTGACAGGTAAACAGGAGCCACATAATACAAGGTCTCATTTTCCAGTTTGAAGCATATGCTATGAATACTCTCCAGGTTAAGGAAGACTTCTCCTCAGTTATTCACTAAGGAGAACCTGCATTTTGAGAGTATAGGAAGATTTTTTTGAAGGGTATGTTTGTTCAACAAGCAGCCACAGTTCTAGCAGAAGTAGCCACTTAGAGTAACAAATAATTCCCAAATTCTGTTCTGTATCACATACATTAGGAAGCATGTAAGTTGAATTCTTCAAGGAAAATTATGTTCTGAAAGTGGCAGACAGGCTTTACTTAGAACCTATACTTGTACACAAATATGGATTTGTGTGCATTTCTTTTCCCTTTCTTAGAATTACTCTTCAACCCAGCCAACTCCAACTAGATTTATTAGGAGAAATATTCAAAAAACATTTCCATGACAACAACTGATCGGCTGGAAGACAGACACTTTCCTGGTGTGTTTGCTGAAAGCACTGAGCACTATGTGCTCAGAAATACCTATAGATTTCAAATATCCTACATTTATGAATACTAAAACTGCAAAAAGTCATGATGTCAGGTATGGTAGGTGCAGGATGGGTGAGAAGAGAGGCTTAGTACTCATTGCTAAATATGTGCGAATGCTCAGATTAACCCGTGGAATTCAGAACAGAAAGAGAAGAAAAAAGAGAAGACTCTTGGAAACCTGTCTGATTTTCTCTGTGTACACAGTCCACCTGTTTGGCAAGTTCACGGGGCAACCCAACTTGCATCACTGTGACTCTGAGTCAGTCTTTCCCTGGGAATGCTTTCAAGAGACAATGTTTTTTCCAATATATAGCCAGGAGATGGCCAAGCTATTTTGGAGCTGGAATTCCTTCTTTGTCCAAAAATTTCAAAATTCAAGGACGTTTTCTGACTCAGAAGACATCTCCAACTACCAAAATTTTCTATTAAATGGTCCAGCCTTCTCCCTCTACTCCTGTTGTTCAGAAAAATCTTCATTCTGCCATTTTCTAACTTCTGAGTGCTTAACTGTGTAACCTACAGAAAGCATTGTATGTTTTGCAAATTTGCAGTTCTGCAGAATTGTTAAGTACTGCTATTTTTATAATAAATGTCCATTTAAAGCAAGGCAAAAAATGCTAAACTAACAGCTTGAAACCGTTGCACCTAAACTATCGTAGCTGAAAAATATTATAGGTTGTCATCCTCCACTTGGGTCCACTAGTAAAGGAGAAGAGGTGCTTTTTGAATTAATTTCAATTATATTTACTGATAGAAAAGGAATGCGCCATCCTGAACTCCATTTTAGAATCCCATTACCAGTATAATCTATTTCTCATTGACATTTCCTTTTCACTTTTCTTGACTTGATGTCTCCAACAAGTTTCCTCCCAGTCCTGCAACTTTCCTGAGATCTTCTCCTTATCCCATAAATCAAATCTGAAATCCAAGTTTTTCATTCCGTTCTCTTTCTTATCATCCACACCACTTTTCTATCACTCTGGTTACTTCCCCACAGGACTCAAAATCCTAATGATTTCAGTTCCCTTCCATACCAAACACTGACATTCAAATCCATGTCTTTCCTTAAACTATTCCATCACTACCATACCCTCCTCCTCAGCTCTATGAAGTATCTTCTCAGCTAATCAATATATCATTTCCTCTAACCTGAAGTCTAACACCTTCAGAGCTCTCTCTCCATCTTAGTTCCTCATCAGATCTGTCCCATGTCTCACATCCTTTTTGAGTTTTTGATGTGACTTAAACCTAGTCCATTTGTCAATTATTAGGCTAATATTGGGTCATCACCCCAGCCCATGGTTTCCTAGCTCGTCTTTTCCCATTCCCCTTTTAGTCTTCCCAATACAGAACTATGCCATTGTCTAATAAGCAGTATAATGTTTCACCTAATAGCCCAAATTTTCTTCTCTCCTTTCCTGACAGGTGCCAACCACTAACTCTGCCATTACTCCTCATCTGGAAAACCTACATTAAAGTAATTCATCTCATATTCAAATCACAGAATGGACAGACATTATTTCCTCACCTGAAATATTTGTTTCAAGGAGAAAAGTGCCCGTCTCAGCTCCCGTCCATTGGAATTGTAAAGTTTTTCTGGGGGGAAAAAAAAGACAACAGAAAGAAGTTCAGCATAAATAAAACTGACATGAAAAAGTAGTACAGATTTCAAAACAGTTGGAGTGGAGGTGTCATAGCGCCCATTTCCCATTAGGCAAACTGCAATTAAAGAAAGCAGCTTTGGTTTTTATATTTACAACATTCATTCATTAAAAAAGTGCAAGTAAACCCAGGGTTCAGTTGTCCATAATTTCAGAGAGCTCTCCCAGGTACATTTACAAAAGCTTTGACAAGATCAACGAGAAACAAAGCTCTAAGGAGTTTTTGAAAATGCCTGGAAATACTGCTCTTTCTACATTAAGGTAAATTTAGGGTTTACTGAAAGTACCAGATTAGTCTCAAAAAACTCAACTGAGAATGCTTTTTGCTTTTGTTATCAAAACTAGAGCCACTGAATCCCATCCTTGACTGCCTTCCCTCTAGACATTCTTTCCTCGTGTTCTCATCTTTCTATTGTTAAATCCTTTCTGTAATGGCAATGAACGTTAATACCAGAAATGGTCGGACAGTCTGTTCTAAGCATAATTCAAAACAGTGTTTTATTCTCATGAAAACTGATCTTGATCTTTTTCTAAATGAAGCAGAAGCCTTCTTTTCATCATCCAATACCGAAAAACATTACTTCATCTATTCCCCTACTAATGCATACTCATAAAATAATTTAAAGACAAAAGCAACTTCTCTGCTGTCTTGCTGAACCCTGCCACACAACATTTATGCCTTTGGATGATGTCTCGGACTCTACATCTCAAATTTATTATCACAGATTTAGAAGTAATCTGTGAGTATACATGGATGGAGCAGAAGACTCCCTGGTGTACCATGTTTGGTATAGCTGATAGAGACTATATGCAACCATTTCACCGTCCTAAATTAAATTTTATTACACTAATGCAATCTGAGGATAATTACAAAGAATAATCAAATCTTCACAGCCATCTCCCATGACATGCTTTGCCTTTCCCACAGGTCATCATGAAAAGACATTCTCTGCAATGGACACTGGCCAGCAGGACAGGAGATCAAGGCTGGAATACTCGTGGAGTGGGAATATTCTTACAAGAAAATTAAATATCAACCCCCAAAGTTTTAGTTCTTACTTTCCTCTGTCTATTTCCTTTTTAATTACTACTATACAGTACAAAAATCAAATTATGTTTGATTTCCCTCTCTCAGGGAGTTATAAACGAGGCCGATCATTTGAGCACCTAGTCATTTTTGACTTAAATCAAGGCAGGTGTTAATTTTAGAAAAACATTTCTTATTCTCAATTATCATCTTCAAACAAAGGAAAAGGATCAAGTAGATCTTCAGCAACACATGCACTTTTTTTCTTTTTTTGGTAAACTTTGAAAGTAGTTTTGTTCATCCCTAATTGCCTCTGATTTCAAAGACAGAATGTGTAGAATTGGCAAAACTATTGTTGTTGGAAGTTGTCTACTTCCTTGCACTGTTTATAGATTCCTGACAAAACACTGGAGGAACAGATTTCACTTCAAGACATAAACTTAGAGGCATACTTTAATTACTCTCACTTAAAAATGCACTGGCATATGAAACTACATTTCTTGGCAAGATAAAGAGCAATTTTGTCAGGAAAGCTTAAAGAATAATAAAGGTCTTTTAAGACCCGGTCTGTCAACTTTACATGCTGTATTACACAAAATATTCCTCTTTGAAAAATACTTCCATCTGGCATTTGTTATTACTAATTTCCCTCTATTCATAATTCACTAGCATCATTACAAGCAGAATCTCTCCAAACAAGGCAGTACATTATCATCTTAATTAAGAAAGGCACCACTTCTTAAAGTGCTGGCAACTTTGTACATAAATATCAATGTCCTAACAAATGCCATCTGTTGGTCTTGGTCTTAAAGAGGAACAATGATCATCCCGGCCTGGGGTAAAGCCCTAATGAACCATTGTCATGATACCATAACGTTGGTTGCTTTCATTGCTGCGTGCACATTTTTGGTATGTCTCAAGAGGAACGATGCCAAACATTTTTCTTCTTTGTCTTTTCACAGAGCATAACATCATCCTTGGCAATTAGCACAAACAATGTTCTCCCTGCTTGCGTGTAGCAAAGAGGACAGAAGTTATTAACTGCAGTTCAAAAGTGGTCTGTCATTAGACTGAAGGATCAGTAACTGCTGATCAAGATTGGTAACAGCAGTGGTGACATGGCAGCAGATTGTATTGCAAACACTTCGGCTGGTCTGACACCCCTTTTGAGGGACATCAGTCCAGGTAAGTCATCTCATTTCTGACATGTACTACAGGGGTGCAGCAATCTACACAGAGACAATGTACATCTGCACATCCTTCCTCATGTGGAGATTATCTTGATGAATCACCTCAGAAATACAAGTCCCTAACCTCCTCACCTGGTATCCTTACACAGAGACAATAACAATACACTCACTGTCTACATGTGTCTTAGCATCCACTTCTTATAGCACTGGCAGCCATTAGAAACATTCACACAGCATCACCAAAAGAGGAGAGCAAGATGGTCACTCCTTGGAGCTTTGCTGCATCAGAAGTAGTTTTGATTTAGAAAACCACAGTCCAGTGCCCAGGGCAGGAAAGCCTGCATAAGCCAAGGTACTGCACAGGTCACTTCACAAAAGCTTGTGCCTCTGCTATATTTCTGTGTGCTGTTTGTCAGAAAACAATAAATGCATACACCAGATTACAGGTCAGGGACACCCAGTAATAAGCTTGCAAGGCCTTACAAGATTCCCGTTTATCAGCAGTAACTCTAACACCACAGGAACCTTGGGGGCTCATCCCAGAAGCCCGAGAATGCAACCAAAGTCTATGAAAATGCATTTGCAGATACTGAAAAGCAATAATCACTTGCAAGTTCTTTTTCTATGGTAGACAAAATTAAAAAGAGGGAAAAGCACACGTGCTTACAGTTTTGGCACACTAAAAACAATTCAGAAAGCAGGAAGCAAATGGTTTTTAATGCTTGCTGTTTCACATTAGCAATTTAAAACATTATCCTCTTTTAAGCAGACTGACAAATAGGCTCCCATGCTAAAGCAGGTGACTGTAATTCCCACAGTGCATCCTGGCAGAAGTGTCTCTAACTGAAACAAACGATGACTACAGCTTTGAAACAGGAGTCCAACCTGCTACTACCACCAGAAACAAAAATGTCTGAGGTGCTCCAAGAACAGCCCAAAAGTCATCCCTGCCCACTGCCTTGTTACAATGTGTTACAGATAAGCTTGAAAGGTATACCAGGAACGTCTAATGCCAGGGGTTTACCCAGTGCTCTACTCCAAACCTCAAGCAGGATCACTTGATGCTACAGCTCTCCCTGAAACTCCCCGAGTCTTTGGTCCTTTGATAAAACACATCTCCCATTCTTTCCCAGGTCAGCTACACGTTGGAGATGTACTACACTTGGACACTTTAAGATTAGAGAATATAAAACAGGTCAAGGAGTTTGAAATATCTGACTGTATTTACCTATTAATGCCTGTGTTTTGGACAATTACATCCTGATAAGCTATGCTACCGCAGTTCTTTTTTATTACTTTCGCTCAAGAAATAAAGAGCTGCATCTGTGGCTGTGAAATAGGTTTAACTGTAAATACTTAGAAAATTCTTCTGGCGGTTCCTTCTGAAGTTGACTAACACTAGAGGGCACTGCCCATTTCTTTATTTTATGAAGGGAAAGGCACTCTCCCTCCAAGGGCTTCACCCTGATTGAGCAATAGTGTTCAGGATGCTGAGTTGGTACTTCATTAACTTTGAAACTCTGCTTTTAATCTGTAGACATCCTAAGAAATAAAAGATTACAACCCCTGCCGACCACAAATATTTAAAATCAGAGTCAACACTTCTGAAACTATCAGATAGAAAACTAGGTACTGGTATGGGGTTGAGTTTTATTTACCTTTCTGTAACTAGCAAGAGTGACATTTGCTGAATTACCCTTCAGATGATACAGGGCAGGTGTATATTCTTGAACAACAAAGAGATTCCCTTCGTTCAACACTTCTTTCTACAGGCAGAGCATCAAAGATAACCAGGCTTGTGATACAGACAGACATGCAGTGAGAGGTAGCAAATGCCTGTTTTCTCACAATGGCAGTACTTGGGCTAAGAGAAGGCCCCATGCTCTAAAAAAACCCCTACTGTTTATTACTCTGCAATGGTGTTTGCTTTTGCCAAAACAACTCCCTTTCAGAGCAAAGGAAAACAACTCACGCTAGGTGAAAAGGGATTTCTCTAGGTGAATTTGCTACAAATGTGGTGGTGGAGTAGAGGCAGTTTGGTTTGCAATTGGCCTCTTCTCAGAAAGCAAGACAAGCCTTTTAAAGACCTTATTTTATCAGACCACTGGTAGCTTTCAAAAGGGGATGCTATATTTTAAAAGATGACCATCAGAGGCTCAAATTCCACTGGGTATTCAACTCATTTAACTACATGGGGAAAGAGACATTTTAAGGAAAATAATAATTGCTCTAAATATTCTTAATGGAAGTATTGACTTTGCTGCTGCTTTGTATGGGAAAACAAGTGTTTTCATTCCACATTAATAGAAGGAAAAACAGAGCTGGCTGAATATCGCTTCTTTCAGTCTTATGTGTTACACCTGACCTCTGACCAACACAGCATCATCCTCCTCCCTTCCTCTTCCATCACACCCATTGAATTAGTCCCTGGGATATAGTAATTTATCAGCCTTTTGAGCTATTGGCAAAGGCTCGTGAACATCTGGCTGAGCACAAATGGGAGTTGCTCTGCTTCACTTGCTGCTGCCTGAATGACCTCCACATCTCCCATCCATGCCTCTTGTCTTTAAATTATAATTTCAAGATGAAGCTCCTTTCCTTACAAAAACATAAAAGGGAGATTAACTCCACATTTGATTACATTAGCAGGGTACCTGGTGCAGATCTAATTAAATGACATTTAAAACATTTCCTGCCATTCATTTCTAAAGTCCTTGCATGGGACAGAAGCAGCAATAGTCTCTGGCTTCCACTAGCTATTTGCAAACTGGCTAATACTTAGAAACTAAAAACTTAATTCTTGTCCATGAATCAGTGAAGAAAACATTAGTTTAAGTGCTCACTAGGAAAATTATTAGTGATTGAAGCAATAGACTTTTAGGATTTAAATGAACTACCAAGACTTCCACCAGCACTGATGGGGGAAAAAAATAAAGAAGGAAAAAAAAAATTTTAAAAAATAACAATTGTTAAAAACCAACAACTAAAAAACCCCTCTTTCTGTGAATGGCAAGTAGCACACCTCCCAATCTATTACTACACAGTTTTACATGGGTGTTATTCTATCTGAATGAATTTATACAATATAAAACTAGGTAAAAACTTGAGCAGCACAGCATGAAGTCAGGCATATGGGTCCAATCCTGTGTACAGTCTTCAGGAAGCAGCCTGAAAGACTCCATTGGGTTACTCAGGTGGGGCCACAGGTACACATAGTGCTGCAGATCTATTAAAAAACCTGTATATAAAACTAATGAGTGCAATGTGCCAGTCTTTCACTGCATGACAAACAAATTAAAGTAGTCCTCTAAGAAAAAAACTGGTCCTGTGCCAAGAAAAGTCTCCCTCTTTAGTTTTGCTTTTATCCACAAAACATAGTCATAAATGTGTTAGCCAGACAAGTCACTCTCCTTTTCCTCCCAGACCCCCTAGAAAATACATGGAGAAGGGATTCATCCACAGGTGCATTGCCCACTATTGCATTAACACAATCGCTGCTTCTGCTGAGATTATTTAATTTTGTCTATTACAGATCTTTGTTTTTTCTTTGAACTGATATTATTTTCTCTCTATAAACAGTTTGATACATATTAATTTGCACAACACATCACTTGTAAGCTAAAGCTACATATTCTCCCACTGATCCAGAGTTAAATGATTAGCACTTAGCAAGGAAAAGGCTGTTTCCCACCATAAAGGATCCAAGGCCAAGCAAGTGGCAGCATAAAAAATTTCGGGAAGCCTGGCTGTGCAGCTCCGAGCCCATGAATCCGTCAGCGCCGACTGCTTTGGAGGAATGTGCAGGCTGCCTCCAAGGAATGCTGCCCCAGCTCCCCGGCAGAGAAAAACCTCCTTCCCCTCCTTTTCATTCAGACACACAGCAGCTGCTTAGCTAATTAGCTGGGACAGTGGGTCCCCTCAGTGAGCAGGGTTCTTTGCCCCCCTGGGAGAAGTGGTCTTTTGTGGAGAGAGGATCCTATTACCCCTGCATGTGAGAAGAGCTCCCCTTCAAGTCTGCATCCTTATTCCCCTTCTCTGTCAAGGGCCTGCAGGTGGGGAATGGGAGGAGGGGAAGCCACAAAATAGCCTTGGACATCCTTTCGATCTCATACCCTAATGCCACACTGGCAGAGGCTTAAAGCAGAGGGTGCAAAGTGCCACCTGCAAACCCCAGGCAGCTCACGGGTTTGGACAGGCAAGCAGGGAGAACTCCACATCAGCATTCTACTGGGAATTAAAAATACCCAGTACAGCCATCACTTCAGAGCAGGTCTCAACACTTGTGCTTGGGGAGTCTCCTGCCTCTTCAAGGGCAGAAGTCTGTTTTCCTGCCACTGCAAGAAGCAACCATCAGAAACAGTACCCTGGATTTCTACCAGGAGAGCACACAGGGCAGAAACCCCCCTTCAGGGAGAAGGATTGGAGTTAACCTTTTTTGAAAGTTTTTCTGAAGCACCAAATGGTCTAACTTTATTTTTTTCACAAGGGAATTAATATAAAACTCTCATCACAAGAACTATTATACATTTAAATTCAGTGACAAACGTATCCACTCCTCCAGGTGCAAGGGTCCTCCTCTAGAAACATACCCTGACTCTACTTCCTATATTTCCATGAGATATGAGATTTAATCATTTTGAGGAAAAGGAGTAACAATAAGAAAACTCCAGAGAACTGAGTAGAAAAATGATGATCCTGAGGATGAGGAATCAGAGACATGCAACAACAAAGGAACAATGCAAAGAGAAGTACAGAAGAGCAGAGGGGAGTCTGTAAGAGTGAATGCAGACAGCAGGAGAGGTGAACATCTGGAGTGCCACTAATATGAAAACAATAATGCTGAAAGCAAGCAGTAATGCTCAAACTACCACCCAAAGGGAACTAAATTTAAGAATTAGGAAGGATGGAAAGACTGAGAAAGAAACTGCATCATGTATAAAACAGAGAGACAGAGAGAGCGAGCAATCATCCTTTCAGGGTAGCTGCTCTTTCAGAACACATGATTCCTGAACATCCTGGAGACTCCTTCACCCTTGTTTCCAAATTTTTGTCAGTGCTTGACATTCATTACCAACATACAGATAAACTACAGCAACATCTAATTCAGTGAGATTTAAAAGGAGGCTTTTACACATATAGCTGATAGAAGGGACTTTGCAGTTTTCATCATACTAAAGGGTCTAAACTGATCTTTCAACCATTTCTACCAAAATTCCATTCATTCTGCTCCGCTTCAAGCAAACCACGTGTCACGGACAAACCATCAGCAAGAGTTTTCCCTTCACAAAGCTCTGAATTACTATTGCTTTGCACCTACAGACCTATCCACATACACGTGGAACTAGGAAGAACATGTCACACTATCTGTACACACTATGACAAACAAATGCCAATGATTTATGCTGAAGGAGATGCTAAAATGCAGCAAATGTTTATATAGTTAAGTGCAAGAGGGAACCTTAAGTTTTCATCTGCTGGATCCTGGGGGTTACAGCTACAGAAGCTGGCACTCTCCATTTGTTGCACTGTGTTATGCTAAGATCTTAAAAACAGATGGTGTCAAAACTTCCTTTTGCTATTTTCATTCCTAACTTACTTAGTGTATTAAGACCCCCACTTACTCATAAGCAAGTGAAAGGAGGACATGTTAAGCTGACAAGGGCTGCAAGCAGGGTGAAGCTGGCTAACAGAAAGGACTAGTGCTTTTCCCTTCTTTTTATACCTCTGTGCTCGCTACTGTTTTCCCAACTCTGTACTGCAGAAACCTAAGTTGTCTTCTACTGCTGCTGTGCAAAAAAGGATATAAACACTAAAAAGTCCAACAGCAGGAGAGCACAACAGCAAGTTTTACATAGATTGTGAAGTAAAAATGAGAATGGGACATTAAAATCCAGAGTAAACGAGGAATCAGTTGACTGCAAAGAAAGCAGCAGTGAGACACCTGAATGGCTCAAGTACATCAATGCTTAAAAAACCCCAGGCTCTATAAATTACTTGTCTCTGGAGAGATAAAGAAAATGCAGGGAGTGTCCATCACAAAAAAAAAAAAAAATATATCTTTTTTAGAACTGTTTTTTGTGGTCAAGCTAGAGTTAGGTAATTATCACCAGGCTGATTCCACAAAAGGCATTTGATGCCCTCTATGAGCTGAAAGCTGTGAACAAAGCGAACAACGAAGCATCTTTGAATCCAATTACCACTTGAATATCACCACAGCTTTTCTTCCCATTGCAAAATTACTTTGCTCACACGTATCATTTCTGATTTTGGAAGCTAGAATACAGACATCCCCTTTCCAGCTACAGTTCCCACCCAGCCTGATACCTTCTGGTAACTTTGAACACCTTGAGAAAGCCTGCTGTTGGAAACGACAGCAGTGAAGGTGAGTACACTGTGTAGGTCCATGGACGGAGTATAGATCTAGAACAAATTGCTCAAGCAGCTCGGTCTTCCTTCCTTTAAATAAAAAGCAACACTAGAAAGGCATATTCAAAAGTTACAGCCTTGCCAACATACTAACAAAATAAAGCTCCTCTGCCTCTTCAGCTTATTCATTCCAGCCATGGAACAGGCACTGTAGCGTACTTCCCTGTCATGCTTTATTTATACAGGTCCTCTCCACTTGAATGCAAAAGGCACTACTAATATGCTCTTTAGTTCTGAAGTGCAGGAAACAGCACTTCGGGCTGATAACTTCAAAGGAGGGCACTTCTGCGTGTCCAAAAAATGCTGTGATTGCTCTTCTGTAAAAGTCAAAGGGTTACAGAAGGGAAAAAGCTGTGTAACAAGGTCAAATATTACAGCACCATATTAGAGCAAGTGGTGATGGAAGAATCTTAAGAGGTCATCTTGTTGATCCCCATACTAATGCAAAATTGTTCCCTAGAGCGTAATACAGTACAAAAGCAGTTGTTATACTAAAATATAGGTTACAAAATGTAAGTGAATGGGGCCAGGGAAAATTGCTAGAAAAGATCATAACATAGGAGAACTTACTGCTTTCTTTAGAGATAACTGTAACCAATCTGAGGCTAAAAAATATTCATTAAAAAAAAAAAGTATGTTGAGGCTGCTCTTTAATGTTTGTTCCAGTTTACAACTAGGTCTCCAGACTGCTGACCTGTATGCTTTTGCTTGAACAAGCACATCAGTGCCTCTTGGATTACAAGCACTTAAAACGAACATGCCAGTCATGATTTCAGTTTTCGGGGTTTATTCCATTTTAAACACAGTGCCAACACGCTGCCCTGCATGCTCGATCAGTAGGTGTTAACAAAGTGCAACAAGCAAATTACAGCAACCTATCACCTAAAAAAAGACAAAATATTTAGGCACACGCCCGCTATCCCTAGAATGACGGATGCTTCATCTGTGCTGACAACTTGGCAAGCGGCAAAACATCCAAGCACAAAGACATGCCAGGTTTGTGCCAAGAACGTGAATGAGCTCCTGAGCTTCAAGTTCAGACCAAGTTTTACTGTTGCATAAGACAAGCCAAAATATGCCAGAGGTTATCTCCATGTCTAGGTTCTTCCAGGGAATCCAGTCCATCCTCAGGAAGTGCATCAAGATTTACAAGCCTTTGGACCTCAGAGGATGCAGCGTCCTAGCTGCATGAGTTTGACACCATCAGAGGTCATTCAAAAATTTAAACCATGACTATAGCCCACACACTGGATAGCAAGGCAACAGGAAAAGAGTAGCAGCAGGTGGTGATGAAAATCTCACAGAGCTGCTTCTCCTCAGATTGAGGTGATGCTGTGTCTATCTTTAAATCCTTGAGCCCACATTGACTACGAGCGAGATGTTCCAGTCTCACAGTCACGCTGCTGGGGGTAATGGGTTTCAACGCAATGTTGGCTGTTTTTTGACCATTTGGAGTGGCCAAGACCAAGCATCCACCACAACATCCTCATGTACAAAGAACAGTAAACACACCTGTGACTGAGACACAGAATATATATTAAGGACAAATATTTATTTGCACCTCGGTATCACACAGAAGCATTAGCCACACGTCCATGAAGATCCCTTCTGAAAAGTTTCTAGAGAGGGCATGCAACTCCAGTGGCGATTCATCTATAGGATTTTTCCCTAAAATTAATTCCCCCAATAAACATAGAATTCAAATGGAAATGCCACAGCATCTCTAGGATGTTTATTTCAATATTTCAGTAAATTTAGTGAAGAAGATACTGATTTCTAAACATTTTTTTCTTCATTTAAATTTTCAGATCTCTTCAGTCTGAAAATTCTTGTAATATCTCCACGTAACAGCCTTTTCCTTACATTAAACAACTTTACTTGTAACTCATATTTCCTAAACTTCCGATAGTCTTTCCCATTCTTGTGTATATACATCCTCTAATGAATTCACTTCTTTAAATGCCCAAACCCAGAGAGAGCAATTCAACTAAAGCTTAACCGGTTTTGAGTAAAGAGGAGAAAGACCATTTCAACAGATGAAGACTTGGGTTTGATTTAGCATTAGTCACACAGAAAACAATCCCTCAAGAAAAAGTCTCATGGTTCCTAGCAGATGTGATCTCAGTCAAAAACATAAGGCTAGTTAACTGGCTTTGTTCAGATAACTTGATCTGCTTTTTTCCATGTCTTGATGTGTTTTAGGTTTCTGGAAGGATCCTTCTTTAGGATATATAAAGGATATAGTTAAAATAACAGAAATTAAGTTAGCAGAGGCTGACTTGCAACAGAAAGGGGATGAAGAAATATCAGATGTGCAGAAGGACAGAGTGTAGCATAAATACTTTTAGCAGATGTCAAAGTAATTCAGGGTCAGCAAGTTTCCCATCATTCTGAAATTTCTGCGAGACATGAAAAATGCACCACTTTGGCAACTGACAGGAAAAGAAAGCCCCAGGAATAAACTGGAATGGAACCACTAAGATCCTGATCTAAGACCATGCAAATACATCAATCTCACGCAATGTGGATACCAGGTTGAGCACGTGGCCAGTTCTCATGCAGTAGTACCGGTAGGCTTGAAGGTCCCCTCTATCTGCCAGACAACTGACCTCCCAGCATTTCTACCACTGCTGCACCATATGCTTTGTCATCTTCTGGGTCACACTGGAGCGTGTGGCACGCAGGTGGCTGGCACATCGCTGCTGCATCTTCCATACAGTGCCTTTACAGCAAGAGGGATGTGAACAAGCGTGCCAAGAACATTGCACAGGCACCGTGATAAGGGTAATACTAGTAAAGGGAGGTGACAAGATTCTCAAACTTCACATGTGATACTCAACAGCCCAGCAAGAGAGCACTGCAGTTGCTATCCTTTATTCCTGTGCAATTTATTTGTCCTCCAATTGCTATTTTTTATTACTGCTCAGGTTGTTGTGAATATAAAGGCTTCTCCAGCAATAGGGACACACCTTCATACTCTCTTAAGGACCTCTACATCAGACTGCAGAAGACTTAAGAGTGGAAGCACTTAAGTCCTTCACATCCTTAGAAAAACAGGGTAAAAGCAGGATACTGATCTGCTTTCCAAGTATTATGATTAGAAAAAGGGAGGTGCCCAAAGCCACAAATACTAAAAGCAGGAAATTACTTGTAAAAGACTGCATTCATCAATTGGGAACTTCACTTGTGGAAATTGTCCCCCATTTTCAAAGGAGAAAAATATTCTAGATTTTCCAGGAACAAGATGTCTGATACTGGTGGGCTCCACAACAGTACAGTTAGATAGAAAAGTGAGCAAGAGAGAATACAAAGAAAATATCTAAGTAATCGTTTCATCCCCGTTAACAAATGCAACAAATAAAAACCTCTGTGCTAAATGCTTCTTAGTTCCGTTTGGAAATCAGTGAGTTTGCTGAAATGCATTAGCCCCACAGGTCCTACACAGCAGTACAAGAGAAGCTTATATATAAAACCAGCTACTGCTCTGGCAACATATTTTCCCTTCTGAAACAAAAACTGGCCCATGCCTCCCTAGGCAATGGTGCACTGCCCACTGGGGTACCAGCTCTTCACCTCTTTCACCATCTGCAGAGACAGAAGCAAAACAGACCCTGGAGCACACATAGTCTTACTTAGACTGATTTCACACTTAAGTATTCCCCCCAGTTCCTCCATGTGAACAGACTTTCTAACAAATAATTTAAAGGAAAAGTCACTCAAACTGTTTGGTTCTTTTCCGTATGGCTCAGTCCTGTGCTAGCTCGGTGAAGTTTCCAGGCAAGTTTTCAATGGGCACAAAATACTGTTTCGTCAGCTTAACAGCTGACCAACCCAAACAATTGTTTTTACTACCAGCAAACCTCTACATGTGTATTTGTTAAAAACAGTAACAATAAAAAGCTATTTCTGAAGCACCTAAGAGTTTTCTTTCTTCTCCTCCCCAGTGGGCTGTCTACACGCACAGCACTCTCCACATACCACCTACCATCCATTTATATTTTCAAACATTCCCCAAGTGCAATTTCTGTTTACCATACTGTGTGGCACTTGGCCTGAACTTGTTCAACACATGTTCATGTTATTTATTCAAACTCATTCATCACAGTCATAAACCATCTGACAGATGATGGAGGTTTTCCAGTATGTATCAGGCCTCTTGCTTCATTCAACTGCTGATTATTTCCACCTCTAAGTAATTTGAGCAAAGCCACACGAAAGCATTCAGCTATACTAAATCTTTCTCCATTCGTTATTAGTTCAGTTGCTGGCTGTAAAAACCTCTAGGCTCTGCTTACCTAATTAATCAGGACAATATCAACTATAGACACACATGTACTACATATACATGCACACATAACATATACACACATTAGTTATATATTATATATTTATATATGCATATCTTTTGTATACATTAATTATACATATTCTACACATATAAATGGAATAGGGGGGTTTTTTTTAGGAGGATCCATGTGATAAAAAAAGCTTAATTGCCATGATGATTGCAAACTGTAATTCATAATATAAATACATCCAGCTGCTATGTGAAGTGGTTTCTCTCTGCAAAAGGTAAGGTCCTTCCACATTGGTGCCTCCCTTTCCCTCATGTTTGTGGAGAACTCGAAGAGCATAGAGATCCTTTGAGGCCACAGCTCTGGTCCTTCTACTCTGCAAACCCAGCCTAGGGTTAATACGAGATTCCCAGAATATCTTACACAGCTTGTAAGCTAGTGAAAAATACAATTAACTCTTCAGAAATGCCAGAATTTGCATTGCTCCTCTTTCTCACTTTACTATTCTTTTCATCTACAGCTACCACCATTTCCTCCATCTAAAGTGTGTGGTGGCTCAAAGACTACGAATGTGGTGATTAGGGCTGGCTCTAAAGCCCATCAAGAAAAAGATACTGATGCAGAAGTTATTAATACACCAGTGTGCTGCTCAGTCTTTCCTGACATCAAGTGATTCAACTGATCCTGCATTACTCACCAATGAAGACACTCTCTCTTCTCTAGTCTTTCTATCTGCTGATTATGATAATTTTTCTTGTGAGGCAACCACATGAAAACCGCAATTAATTGTGTAGTAAAAGTCAGTCTCCCAGCGCAGAATAGTTGCAGTCCCTCTGCTAAAACTTGAATATTTCCAGCTTCCTGTTGTAGGCTAAAAGAATCTTGGAATCATAGAATGGGTTGGAAGGGACCTTTAAAGGTAATTTAGTCCAGCCCTCTCTGCAGTGACCACAGACATTTTTGAACTAGATCAGGTGTCTCAGAACTCCTCCCAACCTGACCTGTTTCTGCGGATGAGTCTTTCTAACACCTCTCTGGGCAACCTGTGCCAATGTTTCACTTCCCTCATTGAAAAAAATGTCTTCCTTATAACTACCCTAAATCTCTTTTAATTTAAAGCCATTATTCCTTGTCCTATCATAACAGGCCCTGCTAAAAAGTCTGTCTCCCTCTTTCTTCTAGGCTGCCTTTTAAGTACTGAAAAGCCACAGTAAGGTCTCCCTACAGCTTTCTTTCCTCCAGGCTGAACAACCCCAACTCTCTCAGCCTTTCCTCATAGAAGAGGTGTTCCAGCCCTCTGATCACTTTTGTGGTTCTCCTCTGGACCTGCTCCAAGACATTCATGTCCTCCTTTTGCAGAAGGCCCCAGAGATGGACACAGTAAAACAGGTGGGGTCTCATCAGAGCAAAGTAGAGGGGACAGAATCACCTCCCTCAACCTGCTGGCCATGCTTCTTTTTATGCAGCCCAGGATACAGTTGGCCTTCTGGGCTGTGAGAGCACACGGACAGGTCATGTCCAGCTTTTCATCCATCAGTACCCTCAAGTCCTCCTCCACAGGGCTGCTCTCAATCCCCACATGCTGTGGGATGAATTGTTACCAAGGGTTGTCCTGACCTAGGTGAAGGACCTTGTACTTGGTCTTGTTGAACCTGATGAGGTTCACACAGGTCCACATCTCTCTGGATGAATACTCAGATATCCTTATTTGCATCCCCGAGAAACCAGCCAACATCCCTCACAGAACAGACACTCTTGTCTTAGCTACAAAACTAAATGATTCCTGCTAAATCTTATGGTCATGAAACTACAGGTCCTCTTTCGGCCATATAATTTCCCAACCTTAGCTACTTACCATAATCACGTACAAACACAACCATTCCTGAACAACAAAGCTGCCTTTGCAAAATGCTCAAGGAGTAGCTGGCAATGTGAACACTAGACAATTACTCAATGTTCACCCTTCACAAGCACTCACAAATTTGTATAGCCCTCACGACTTCACCAAAGAAATGCTGTGAAAGATTCAATACAACATTTATGTAAATGGATTTATGACAATGGTATGCACAAAGGTACCATTTCTTCTCCTCAGCTAGAAAGGAATTTTCCATTTTCCCATCAGCTCAGCTAAACCAAACACGAGTATATGTTAAAACAATCAAAAAGTTCTGGAGTCTGTAGCTTAGAGGTATTCAATACCTGCCTGGACGGTCTTGAGCAGCCTGCTCTGGCTGACCCTGCTTGGAGCTGGGGAGCTGGACAAGACAAGCTCAACAATTGTGTGAATAGTCTTCAAACAGTTCTGCATAGTTTCTCATGCAGTTGACAGAGCTGATGCATGCACATATTACAGCACACATGCTACACACATTCAGCTACTTAATGCAAAAAATTTATAATTCCCAGCTATAGGAAAACATAGCAATGTAAAATCCATAAAATTAAAAATTCACTTAGTATAAACTTCATAGTGCACTAAGTCAATGTAGTTGGAATCAGATCCTGCAACTGGAACACAAACTCTGTTCTACTTTCTGTGATTACTGAGCACAAGCCTTTTTACTTCTTGTCTCTTCCAGAAGGAAGATCTTTTATTGTTCCTTTTCTCTGCTACTTCACATTGCTCATTAATCATACTGACACAAGTCTATAACCACAAAACTAGAAGCAAGCGAACAGACTAGGATTTACAAGAACATTAAAAGGACCAGATCCTCCCTTCAGAATTTCCAATAGGCTTTCCAGATTTAAAAAACAAAACAAACCACCAAACACACAAACAAACCAAAAGAAACCAAAAACACAGTCTGAAAAGTGTTTTATGTGCTACAGGAATTGAAGGCTCTTCCACTGTTCCTGAGAAACCCACAACTGTCTGCTGCACGGTGTGTTTGTCTCATACATGTTTTTCCCCTTGAGGAATTGTGTAAAACATTATGAATTACATCATCCATATTTTAACTTGACAGCACTAACGAACCTGTGCTGACCTCAGAGTAAATAAATAATTCCCTATTCTTTCTCAATTCAGATATGCTAAACAAATGTATTTCAGACTGAATCTGTAAGGAATTCTGAATGATTTAATTTTGTAGCATTGTAATTTACACTGTGTTGACGTTACTTGGTGGCCAAGAAACACACGGACCAAATTACACACGATTTAAGGGACTCTCACAAGGACAGAAATGTTCTGCGTGAGGCCCAGGGAGAAGCTGCGGTGAGAAACAGAATGAAAAATCCCCACTTCCCTTAAGTGAACTGGATCTTTGCTGCTGCCTTGGAGAGTCCGTGTTTGAAGAGGTAGTATGGATTCGACTCCTTTGACTCTCTCCATCACCCATCCTGTTATTATTCCTAAAGTCTATACAGAACCACTAGAAAATAAGGATGGTGATGGGAAATGAGTACAGAAGGCAGCTCCAGCATGAAAAGAATAGGATTTATAGATACGATTGTATTCTTCTGCATTCAGAAAACATGAAAATGTAGTTCCTTAGAAGAAGCACAGAACATATTATTGCTACCATCTACACAAGGAAAACTCTGTAGAAATAACCAGTTGTTCAAGGCTGCCTTCGTGGTGCTTCTGGTCTGCAACCAGTACCAATCCTTCATACGGAAAGCTGACAGTGAAGTTGAAAGGACACAATACCATAAGGAAAAACAAAAAAAAATTCTTTGCACTGAAGAACTATTTGTTACTGTATGCTTCTTTATTGCTCTTGGCTTGGGCTTTTATGCAAATCGGTGCCCTACAGCCTACTGCTGTATATGAAACAACCTTTCAAGTGTGTACAAAAATCTTCAGCTGGTACACAATTTGGCAACTTGCTTGTTAAGTGGCATTTTAATTCATGATCATACTAAATCCATGATGTATAATCTGCTTGGGCAGCCTGCTAGTTTTAAGATGTTAGTCTAGACCTATAAAGCCCTAAATGTCTTGGGACCTATGTATCCAGGAATGAAGCTTTTTTTGAGATTTTCTGATGAAATAACATTTATAATCAGAAAACATTGGTCATTAAATTGGAAAAATTGCATTAAAAGTCACTTGTAGCCAACAAACTTTCTTTAGATCCAAGATAGGATCCCAGAGAGGTTTGCCTAGATTCTTTATAGCTGAGGACCCAGGAAAGATAGTCTCCAGTCTTAAGACAGTGCTGTGGGAAGCTGGGAGGCTGCACCTTAGGGAGGCAAATCAAAAGGGAAAAAACTACGGGTTCTTAAAGGCTGAGAGCTCTCGAAGCCCAAGCTGTGCTGCAGGCATCTGAGAAAGCCCAATCCAGAGCCAAAGTACCAAAAAAACCCCTGTGCATTACAGCCACAAATGTAAGCAATGAAAAATTAATTTGTACTCAAAGTACCTTTACTTAAATATAATTTTTCTGCAGAGATATTAAGATGGCATTTCCTGAGTAGTTTCTGAGCTGTGCCACAGAATATTGGGTGTGTTTGTGAAAGCTCTGTCACTCCTTTCTCCCTGCAACTTCAGGGGTTTGCATGTCTGGAACAATCTTATTTTTTTCCGGTGTTTTATTAACAGTCGCTTTCTGAGAAATGCCAGGTGGCACCATGCCCAGAAGCGCTTGCCAGCTAATCTCGGAGGATTGGGCATTATGCCATCTGAATTAAAAGAGCTCAGCTCTAACTCACTGATAACATTTAGGAATCAAACCAATAAAATGGGGAACAAAAAAAAAAATAATAATAATAAAAAAAAATCTCAGAAAGCACACAGATGATGGCTTTTACTGAAAATGTATACAGTTATGGAGAAAGAAAACAAAATTAGTAGCTGCCTTTTCTCCAAAACTTAAATACGGTTCAAGTAAGAATAATCTACTATGAATTCATTAGTTTGTGAACAGCACAAAGAAAAAAATGAATTTACACATTTAACTACAAAGGTAACATCACAGGGTTCCCTGCAACAGACAGCTCATGCTTCAGGCAGGCTGTGCTGTGCCACTCACCCCACGAAGCACAGAGAAAAAAGAGGGGCAAAAAGAATTTGCATCTGAAGGGAACAATGGACTTTTACCCTCTATCCCATCTTCCTGTCATTTTGACATGTTCTTCCTAAAATAAAGACATTTAATTTATGAAGATCAATAAAATCATAAATAACCAGTTAAAAAGCCTGCATAATCCTCTCCAACTTGGTCCACAACAACAATAAAACATGGGATACTTCAGCATGTGCACGTAGACAAATAGACAAGTACACAGACAAACAATCCTATAAATGATAAACTTTTTCTATCAGAAGTTTTTAGATTTTATAGGCTAGAAATTCCCACGTAAAACACAACCCACAGGAGGGGTATGGGAAGGAAAAACACAAGGCTAATAAGGATGTGACTATTAGGAAATAAAACAATTCTAAACCATTTCCTATAACACAATCAAATAAAAATATGGGAGGCAACTTTGGCTTACTTTGACTACTGTCTTTATAAAGCATATCTGCATTATTTACATCTTCTCCTTTATTCTTTCAGAGACCTTGAGTCAGTAGTGTACAATTATTTTTCCTTCCATTCCCTTGCACACGCCTGGGAAGGTCAGCTAGTTTCCTTCTTGGAGTATTTCATAGTTTAATTAACAGAGACAACAGCTAATCAAATTAAATAAATCATACAGAGAAAATTATTATTTTCCTGTGACATAATGAAATTCAGAAATTTATTATAGAAGAAGTAACCACAGTGTGGGCAGTGAACATGTCTCCCTCCACTTTACAACAAGGCACACTCTGCAGCGTAAAGCAGTTTGCACTTTGGTTAGTACAAACTACCACAGTTCAGACAGATGGGGGCCCAGAAAAGTCACTTGCTATTTCACCCCCGTTTACAAAGCACAGACATTAGCCATGGACAGGCATTTTAGCACCCTTCAGTCAGAGGTAGACATTTCAGAGAGCTCATAATCTTATATGAGATTCTTGCCCTCTCTCCACCTTTGTCACTGCCTGCGAAGCCCCTCATCTGTCCTGCTGCCTGGGGAGGCTGTGGGGATCTGTTCACCTCACACTCCCCAAGGGGGGACCCTGGAGGGGACAGCTGGAACTGTGCAAGTACAAAAGGCGTTTACCTGCTCCTGCCCAGAATGCTGCTTTTAACATCAGCCCCAAGCTAGACTTGCAGTAAAACATTCTGGGGTGTAGTTTGAAGCAAAGAAGATGGCAATGCTCCCCTGGCTTCCCCATGGTGTCCGCTGGACTGCCCCAAAATGTCAGCACTTCTGTGCAAACACACTGGCCTGGCTGGGGAGAGGCCTGCTAGTGCCGAGGGGACAACTGTTCCCATGTGGATTGGGTGGCTGTTCCCTGTCTGGTTTTCCATGTAGTACACCCTCGGTGGAGGCATAACACAAGGCTTTTCACAAAAATCCATCACTGCCTCCTGTGATCCACTTTTTCTCCAGCAGATGCAGCATGACAGCCCATGCTGATGGAACACAGGAAGGACAGGAGCCCAGAAGAGAACCCTCAAGCACTCCTTCATCCTTTCTGCTGATGACCACATTAAAAAAAAACAAGAAAGCAAAACACTACTGAAACACTGAATTTTATATGTATCTTAATTCTAAAACATACATTTCTTCAAGTGAGAATTATATCTGACTTGCTCTTGACCCAGAGAGGAATTGAGAAGAAAAGGGACTAGTTTCTGAGATACTATCCAAAAAACTGTTGACTACCTAATTTATTAGCTACCAATCATTCATACTTTCAGTTTCTAGAGTGGTTCCTGAAACTTGCTCTTGACAAGACAGGTAACAAAGCAAGACCAGAACTAAACTTCACTCCAATGATAGCAGAGCAGATCAAATCTAGAAATTAATGAAGGACAAGCAGCATAATTACAGATGATACTTGTACAAGGTCACTTCCCATAGCCCAACAGTATGTTTTTATAGTGATCTTTTAGCTGCTGTAGGATTGGATTAGTTACAGTGCCAAAGATAGTCAGATTTTTAAATACTTCCATATAGCTTATTTCTCTCAAGGGCATAATACACCTTACAGAAGTTTTCAAGACATCATGTTACAGACAGGTATCAACTACCCAGATCTCTGTTCTCTGTCGTGTTAAGACCATTGCCAATACTAACCAATCAATAAGATGAATTCACAAGAAATTTGGGGGGAATACTTAACATATGCACATATACAAACTCAAGCAAATAATCAAAGTATATTGTGCCATTTGCATCTTTCAAGTACCTTGATTTTAGTCACATTTTTGATCAAAATACATAGTTTTCTTCTATCAGTAATATGACTGGTAGTTTATTAAATACTTGAATACCAAAAGAGACATTTTGCTGAAAAATTACATGCCCTGAAAGGTGTAAAGCAATACCCTAATGCAACTGCTTTTATTTTGGCTTGCTGGCCTCTTCCTAGCATGAACGGATGTGACAGCAGGCAGGTTACAGTTTACAGTTTACATACAAGTAAAATATGCTTGATAAACAAGTTGGTTAGTTATACACCATCAGTGAATCAGCTCACTTCAAAATATCTGAAAAAAAAACAACAAACAAACCAAAAAACCAACCCCAAAACAACCCCACACAACTAAGTTCCTGTCAGAAATGACCCAGGACCTTAACTTCAAATGCAAATACTCCCTGAGCCCTAGATTCACAGATGAGCCTGAACATGGTAAATGTGCTCTTTGTACAGACTATCAAACAAATGAGACTTCATGATGCAATTAAAATCAAGCACCATTTTTCTGTCATTACATCAGAATGTCTAAAGCAATCAACATTTCTGAAGCTGGAGCACTCTTGCTATACTACATGTGCTGTCAGAGGCAGGTTAAACCAGTTGGGAATCCTGTCTGGCTTCCATTTCCCCTGACAGTTACTTCCTTAGTACTAAACTATCTGTACACTGCAAGAAGTATTTCCCTTTCCTTTTGAGATGATGCCCTATGAAAATCTTAAGTAAAAAAATCCTTTGCTGGTAGATGGAAATTGTTTCCCAAGCTACAGCCTGCAGAGCATCCCTGCATTGCCTACCTACCCACCAAAAAATCTGGCCATAAGATAAACATATTTATGTATCCCCTGGTCATTTTTTTGTCTTCTCTCAGATTGCTTTCTGAAGGGCAAAGTAAAATACAGTGAATAGATTTGTGTAAGTGCTTTGGCAGGAAAATTACTTCACACGGCAGCATTTCCATATCATGCCAGTGGCACAGCACAACACTGGTCCAGCAGCGCAGACGTCACACCAGTTCATGCTGTCTGGAGGTAAACTACCATCCATCCTCCTATACCCCCAGACTGCAAAATCCACAGACAAAGTTCTGTCCAAATTTTCAGAGATGACAGGAGGGCAAAAATGAACATTTTTGTTTGCTTGTTTGTTCTTTCTTTCCCTAGCTACAAAACAAGCATGAAACCGACTGAAAGGTTAATGTAAAATTAGCAAAGCTACAGTGTTACAGTATGCACACATGCTGCTTGCACTTTCTTTATCTTCTTCAGCAAAAGTAGCTTTCACACGAGTCCTTGATTGAAATACTTGAATCTTCTACTCATTTGGCTCACTTAGATGAAAGCCCAGAACACAAAAACTTTTGTTTTCATGCCATCCGCAGCAAGTGGAACCAAAGCAAAGACTTGACAGCTATTTTATGTTTGAAATATTGGCTTCAAAGCAATGGGGACATCAGTGTGGGTGGGCCTGACGCTACAGCTGTCTTAAAACAAAGAGCCTATATATCAAAAAACCCCCACAAGAGACAGATTTACCCGGAATGAATTACATCCAGCAGAAATGAGGAAGAGGACATATGTATGTTCAGGGAAAGTGGGGGGAGAAGAGCAATGATGCAGATTACAAAAAAAAAGGAGGATACTCAATGTTGTATTCAATTCCAGCTGTAACCATTTACATGGAAAGTATTTTCAAGAACTTTCTCACTGTATCACACTAGGAGCAATACCTTATGAAAAGGGAATAGGTACTTGAACTGGTAATGAGGCAAAACACTCAAAAAGGGAGTCACTTAAATTACATGTTTGCTTTCAAATAAGACATCCTTTTCATCTACAGAACTTTCTTTGAATAACAAGGACCATACCAGTCAACGAGGTGGATCATGCTTTCCATTTGTACACTCCATTGCAATGGGTTCAGGGTGATATTGCTATTTAAGCAACGAGAAGCCGCAAATGTACTAAAATATCACACCCACACAATTCTTGTCAGCAGGTATTGTCAAAGTAACAGAAAGCCTTATTTTATAAACAGAAAAGAAACAAATGAAGGTAAGGGGGCACATTATTGCCACAATAGTCTGTGTCAGTGCCTGAGCTTGCAAATGGATTTTCATAAGCAAATATTTTGATTGCAGTATTTATTTAAAATATTTGTCAGGTTTTCAGATACCAGGAGCTGTATAATTCTCAGAGCTTGGCTGCTCTCCTCTTGCTGTTCCATCTGCCAAAGCCAGCTACTGTGTTCACACACAGCAGCGATATCTTCCTATGCATGCTGTAGCAAACAGGCTATTAGGAAGTAAATCAACATGGGCTCATTTCTCTCCCTCCCTCCTGGGATTGCACAGAACAGCATAACACAGCCAGACAGAGTTACTCACTTCTGAAGGACCCACTTTACAAATGAAAGATGATAAAAATTTTGACCTGCTGCTTTGGAAAGGCCAACAAGGTGCCACAGTCCACACACACACTGTGCTTGAAGATGGTGTTTCATCAGCATCTCAAAGTTGAGCTGGTTCATCTTTTGGACATGGCCATTACAGACTTGAGACAAGAAGTGAGGACTATAAAGGCATGCACCCAAGTCATGCACAAGTTAATACTCTGACACCTCCCTTGGAAAAGATGGTACTCCAGGTTGTGCTGCCGTGTGCCAGGCAACACAAAGAGCCTCTCCCTTGGAGCTGGGAGCTTGATGAGCCCACACCACATGTACCCACTGCTCTCGACAGCCTAACTGAGCTGCAGTTTTTTTGGTCAAAGGATCCATGTGGCCAGCAACAGGTACTATCATTAGCATGGACAGGAGTATTAGTTTAAAGCAAATCAGGTTATCTTTGTATTGTAAATCTCTCCTCTCACACATTCATGCATTCAAACTTGATGTTCACCACCTTTTCATGAGAGTGATTTGTGTGTGGAAGCTGGGACCCTTAGACCAAGAATAACCATTTGCTGGGGGCAGAGGGAGCTACTCGATACCTATAGAGAGAGGACATACATGGCTCTCTTTGCTCCCAACAGGGCATTTTATTTCAGGGGTCCTCACATAGATGAAAGCTTGAAATGTCTTTTGCAAACCTCCCTTTCTTTTGCTTTTCCTCTTTGCCAACTACAAGGACTCTAGAGCCACTGATAACAAAAGCAGATGTTTACAGCCACATGGGAGGCTTCTCTGTATACAGTGGCTACTGCATTACATCGCATTAGTCATTCCATGACATCTACCATATGTATCACATTGATTAGTAGACATTTTAAATCTCATTGACAGTGGTGGGATTAGATGTGCACAAATATTAAATTGTAGACTCCTTCCCCATCTGGTGATTTTAAAAATGGTTCTCTAAAACACTGGTTTTCTTCAGGATCCTCATTCCCCCAACTTGTGGGGCTGGTTGAGTACCCTGTCAAGAAACAAAAATGAGGTTTTCCTAGCATTTAATGTGATCACGGGATCTATGATAAAACCTTCACACTGTATGACATATATTTTAGAATACAGCATTTATCTTCTATTTTGTTCTGGAGACAGTGGAAACAGCTCTGTCATTCAACACAGCTGTCAACCTAGGGAGTTTCCTCTATTTTAGAAAATGTGGAACGCAATGTGGGCTTCTGGATGAAGAAACAAACCTCTTTAATATGACTCACTGATATATTCAGATTATTGCTATCTGGCCATGATAGGGAACAACAACAACAAAAAAACACCACATCAATCTGAATTCCTTCCTCCCATCTACTTAATTTTTGTTTGATTGTTTTTTACCTCCAGTTCAGCATAGTTTAGCTTATTGTTCCACTTCACCAAATGCCTTCTATCTGACACCAAAGCTCTCCATTCTGACCATCAGCTCTGCTTTCATCTGTATCAAACCCAGTGCTGGGGTACCCCGATCTTCTATTAGCTCCACAGTCATTATTACAACCAAGACCTGATATCACTAGTATAGTTGCTAGGCCACTTGGAAAATCTATGGGTACAATTTACAGACTATGTATTTCCCTGAAATTCTAATCACAATTTTAAATTAGTAACTCACACAAACATCAGTTACTCATCAGCTAGAAGATATTTGTACTAAATATACATGCACAGCAGAACCTGGGATTTGACATTGTTACAATAAAGTCTTGAAGAGATAGCCTCCTACATTTCCTATGCTCGGCAGAAATGTGAAATTTCATATGTTTATATGATTATAACTTTGGGGGATGCTGGGACCCAGCTATTGTAACCAGTGAAGCCCAGTTCTAGTGTTCATTTACTGTCACGATGGGAACAAGCTGTCTTTACAAAGCTGATTTCATGCTCAGGACAGTTCCTGCTTGGCCGCCACCATGGCTTAAGGCTTTCAGGGCCCACATGGTGGCAGGGCTCCAGGAGGCTCTGCAAAGCACTGGGGACCTGGTGAGACCAAAATGCCTGTGTCTAAACAAAGACTTGAAATCCCCTTGGCAAAGGTAGCTGCAGCAATGCCATTTCTACACAGGGGTAACATGCAGGGGAGTCTATTCACATTCACTCCTTGTCCTGCCCAAACCAAACAGGAAATAAAAAATTTTTAAAAAAGCAAATATTGCAAATAAATGTGTATAGTATAGTGGCAGGCTTTTCTTAGTAGACTTCCCTAGAAGATCTGATCTTTTTTAAGGGTATTTGTGAATGATCTTAGGGTCAACTCAAGCTCTGTATTAGGTTGAATTCAATACCACTGAATGCCCTTAAACAGATAAGCAGCCTCAAATGTTTATCTCCTCCAGTAACACCTTGTCTTAACTTCATGCAAAGCAACTGTTGGGACTACAAATTTAAGGTTGTGTTTCAACACATAATCCCACTTTTTTTGCCTGTGCCATATGAAGTTGCAAGTATCATGTTACTGGCATCAAATTTAATCAGACCTCTCTAGACAGCACTTGCACTTTGTGCAAGAAGGATGGGTGAATAGAGGATTTACAGTCAGGAACATTTTCTCTATTGTGGTGCTACTTGTGCTTTGCATGACAAAACAATGCTCTGCAAAATACAGCATCTGCATCTGAGGCAACCCCTAAGCAGGTTAAGTCTCATCAGGACATTCCCATCCAGTATCCCAACTGACAGCTTCTGCCAGCTGCAAGCTAATCCCATCAAGGTAATCACTTGCTTAAGCTTTCAGGTGAGAGAAGTAGGACATATGTGGCTGCATGCACATGTTTCTCCTTAGATATCAACTACAGCTTCTCCAGCTCTTACATTTGTACCGTAAGCATTTTTATAATCCTTTCTCTCAGACCAGAAATAACAACAAAGAAAGTGATCTTGGAGCTGAAGAAACGGTTTGCATTTGAACAACACCAACACAATACTACTCCTGCAAGCAGGGTATACCTTGACTTAATAAATGCCTCAGCACTTTCATTATGAATAAAGCCCTGAAGTCAAAAATGCCATTTGTGTGCAAGATTAAATATCAGTCCAGCAGCATCTTGGCTCCCCATATTTAAAATGGGCAGAGTAGTATTTTCATATTTAATAGAAATTCAGATAGGCCTTCAGAGCAGGCTACTTTGATTTGTTTTATGATAAATTTATAAGCACAAGTCAAACATACAGAGATTTCTTAATAGATGCAGGACAGCACCAAACATTTGTTACATTCTGAACATATTAGTTTTAATTTAAAGGGAACAGAGGCAAATCTGATACATCCTACACAAATATGTAAAGCATCAATCTCCAGCCTGAGAGGTGATTTGCTGCTATGCACAGTTTACACCTGGGTTTTCAAACAGCTGGTTAGTGGAGCCGAATGACTTGACAGATTTTATTCCATTTGGAACTTGACTTAGCTGCATGGACAGCAATTTTATTGCTATTCACAGATCAGAGACCTGAATGGCATCTTGCTTTATTACTCAGCAGATTTTAGACTTGAAAATAATTTTAGAGTAGCAAGAGGGGGTGCATTGGGAGTTGTCAGGATGCCTTAGCTCTGATGTCTGTGATCTAGTATTTCAATCTACTTCTGAAACAGCATGATTCCCACACAAGTCCAGTACAAGAAGTTGAGCTCTGTTGTTCAGTGGCACCACTCATTCTCTGGCAGCAGATGCTTGGAAACTACAGAAGGTGCAAAACCCAAGTTCTCCTAAACATTAGAAAAACATGAATCCGAAGCTCACAGCTGCATTTTATCACATTTATCCATATAAATAGACCAAACTCAAAGCGGATCCAGACCTGAACTTTTCACCTTGTGTCCCTCTGTGATGAAAATGTATCTCATTTTGTTACTCAGACCAGAAATTCTTTAAAAGACTTGTATTACATTTCTAGCTAAGGAATGGCACTCTCACCAAAACCCTACTGTGCTATGGTGCCTAAAATAGTTAGCTCACTAATAGCATCCAGGTTTGGAGGTTACATTTTGAACAACATGTTTTGACTGAGTAAGGGGTTTTTTTTAATAATCTTTTCAGCTTTCCCCCATCATTTATCTTCCTGAAGCATAAGCTTCTCTGAGCCTGGACTGGTTACAAATATCAGTGAACACTACTCTTCTGTGGGCACTTACCAGAAAAGCATTAAAAGAGGAAGAGTTGCTCAGGAGGATATCTCAAATCTTCTGTCTGATCCTCAGCCTATCATATACCTTGGAATGTCTCTTATTAACTTTTGGGTAAATATCTCCCATAGCACATAATAAAATTACTGATAACTGATCAACTACCCTGCTTTGAGCCCTGTCTTTCAACAAAACCAGACATTCTCACAGCCCTGCAGTGATCCTCTGCCCAAATTTAATCCCAAAACATTCCCCTTGTAAAATCACAGCTTGCAAAATTTCAGGCATCATTCAAAAAAAATAAATATATATGTACAAAACACATGGAAATCACGAGTACCAAACACAAACATTATTAGTATTTAGGGTTTTTTTGGGGTGCTAGGTGTCAGAATTTGGGATTTTGAGTTTAAGTATCATATTTTGCTGGAGACAACTCACCACTAGTTGTTCTAGCATGGAATGAACGCGATACTGATTTTCTTGTTCAAGATTAAATATAGATAATATTTGTTCTTGAGTTTTATCTCAGGGACAGAGATCAGACAACTTTACACTACACTTCTCATTGCAGTCAGTGTCAACTTAATAAGAAAAGACAGCGGTGTCTGACGCCTGAGCTACACTACCCCACTTGACTGAAACCAGTCCTGGGATCTCCAAGCTGGTAACACCATCTGGTTAGCTTGCTTATGAAACAAAACCTAGGTGATTTTATTTGGTTTTCTCAAAGACTTATAGGCAGATGTCAGCTTTTCAAAGGTATTTAGATGCCTAAATGAGTTCAAAGCATCTCCAGGCAATCTGAAAACACTAAGGGAGCTATGTCCTCAACAAATGAAGGAGGTAGGCAGCTCAATACAAAGGTAATGCAAACAAAAAAACAGCACCAGACCTTGCTGTAGTCATTGCTGCCTACTTTGATGCATTTAAATGGAGGATGGGCCATGCTGCTCAGTCACAAAGAATGGGATATTTTCTTTAATATCAATGGAAGCTATGAGTGGATGGCAGGATTGACTTTCTTCCCCCCCCCCCAATGCCTGTTCAAAAATCCATGTGATTCAAAGCTTAATTTTCATTGTTTCATTCTGTGGAAACAGATGACCACGTTTCCCAAAAAAACATCAGTCTTGAGCCTTAGAAGACAGTTGTAACAGACTGCTTTTAAAATGAAATAACAGCTTTCTAGACAAGTTCTGGGACCATCTGCTGTGCAACTCATTCACTTGCCCTCTGATGAATTTTTTTCCCCATCTCACTTGAATTCATGACTGACTTCTTTTTCTTGTTTTGGCAGTGATAAGAGTCAATCCCGACAGAACTCCTTTATTACCAACAAGTTTTGATAGTAGTAAACTCCCATTTCTGTTAAACACATAATGAATCTGTGTTCTGCTCTACAGACATACAAAAATTTAACAAGTCTAACACATGAAAAAGAACAATCAAATCCTCAAATGAGCTGCATCATGTCTCCAGGCCATGGTCATGGGAAAGGAGAAATTGTGAATCCATTAATTTTTCCATCAAGGAATCAGAAGATTCAGATATCCCAAATTCTTCAGTTACTCACCCTGCTCCTCATATCAGAGCTTCACTACTGCAATTGTGTCTCCCAAACAGGTTCTTACACAGTACCTAAATTTACAGTATCTACACAAAGGGTGGGGAACTCAGCTGTACAAAATACTATTCTCGGTACAGCAAAAGAAGATTCCTGATCCCTGTTACATGATAGCACATGAATATGCAAATGCAGATCAAGGGATTAAAACATCTGACGTCTGAATTTGTATAAGTCAGAGATGACTTCAAACTGGCTAACTGCACTAAGAACCAAGAAAACAGAGCTTGTCCTTCAGGGAGGTTTTCTCTCTTATGCTGAGTTCTGTGCTGCTGCAGATGTAAAAGCAGCAGGGCCTGCTGAGGGGCAAAAGAAAACATGGGAACAGCAGATCTCCATTTATGCCATGCAGGGAGAAGTGGACTCTCTCTCATAACAATGGACCAACTGCGTCAACCAAGAGCTCCTCTAATCATCATCCTTCTCTGGAACAAAACTTGAACTACCTTAATTAATGAAGTATCAGTTTGTCACACCTGCTAGGATCAATCAAGGTGCAAATGTGCTTTTACATCCAACTCGGAAAAAAGTTTTAAGTTATAGAATCAAAAATAATTTAAGCTGGAAGTTAAGGACACATGGTCCAGCCTCTGACTGAAAGCTGGGCTGGAAAAATCTACATGTGAGCTCGCTGCTGCACTGCATGCAATAAAACCAAAAAACGCCAAGACATGCAATTCCAGCCTTCCCTTGAATGGGACCACTGTTGGCTGCATCTAATTGTGAACTCTCCACTGACCTAAAGAAAATTATTAGAGCCTCTTTCTTCCATTGCTTGGCTCTCAAATCCAAGGGATGTATCATTCAAGGTCTGTTTTTTCTAGCTGAAGACATCCATTACACCTGAGAATCTGCAGCTGTTCAAATGGCTTGGGCTTCTACACCAATATAGCTCTGTCTGGATACTTAGAAATATACTGCTTAGGAGCAAAGGGTGACACACTACAAACAAGTCATTAAAAAACAGCCCAAATTTCCACAGGGAATTAGAAAAAAAATAAATACATATACTAGGAATTATCTCACTTGAGCTGAAAATGTGAGCTGACCATAAAGTGATCAGAATTAAGTTTTTGAAATGAGAGAATAAATATGGGAAGTGATCAAATTGGGGGGTGAGAGTGGGGTGATGAAAAGAGCAAGAAATCATTAATGATTGAACTTTATTGCTTCCAGATTTTGAAAGCATTTTAATAAATACTGAAAACAGCGGTACTTTAGAAATAAATAGTTCCCATTCCACCTCCTTGTCTAACTGTATGAGTTTCAATATTAAAATGACTTATCAGTGCTATAAAAAGGTAGGGACTTGAAGGATTTGCTCGCATTGCCATGTCAAGTGAGTATCTCCAACAGCTTGCAAAGATTATTCAATTCACATTTGAAGTGTTTCACTCAGGCCTTCTGTAGACATGTGAGGTCTGAGCAAATGGCAGAATGAGTGATGTAATCCTGCTGTCACTGAAAAGCAATGGGCAGCTTCACATTTGCTCCAGAAGGTTGTACAGGGCCATGAGCATGCGTTTTGCTTTACTGGTCTATCTGATTTTCTTTAAACACTTTTTTTGCTTTAGAGTTTTCCTCCTCTCTGTCCTATAAGAACATTCAAGTTCTGCCTGAACCCTGGTAGTAATTTCATTACTGTACTGCCAATTACTCCGTTAGCTGTACATCACTTCAGATCTCAATATAGCTTTCTGGAAATAAAGTAATCCATACTCCTCAATTATTACCCCAACCAGACTGTGTGATTACCCTCTACAGATGCTTTCCTAAGGTATCCCTCAGATAAACCATGTAATTAAACTAACTCTATGGTTCCCTCTACCACAGCCCAGACTTATTTCCTGATGTTTTTCTCAGCATTCAAGTGTCTGCTCTAATGAGAGCAACAGACCTTTAGCCAAGGACTGCTTTGCCACAGGGAATATTATCCTGGCACAAATGGCTGCGGGGTGGTTTCCAAGCAGAAAGTGACATGTACTGTACTGAAACAAAAAGCCCACATCCACCTGTTCTGCTTATGGACCCTGCAGTCTCCAGTCGGTGGGACGGGATATTTCACACAGAAAACCAAAATGCCAATTGTTTAATTCCTTACAGATAATAAGCCTCTGGTCATTCAGATTTAGTTCCATCAAGCAGCTGCCAGTGTAGTAAAAATAACCCTGCACTCCTGCAGAGCATGAAACAGTGAACTTTATCACATCACATTGGATCCTAAGCACCACCAGACGAAGTGAAACCAGAAATGCTGCTGATCAGAAGTCACACTGAAGTAAAACATTTTGAGTTTAAAACCTTGTAAATACCATGACCTGTTACATTTGTAACATGTTTTCAATTAAAGCGGATAAGATTTAATGTCATATACAGTTCATATCAGAACTTATCCATAACCAAGCTCTTATAAAGACAATCCAATATATCCTGTTACTTACCAAATTCAGATCAAACCACTATTCAGACTCCACTGATGAAAAGACATCTATGCATTTCTCATGTTTCATGAGAATCTGAAATCCTTCCAAAGACCATTTATTTAATTCAGATATATAGATCCAAATATTCCAGGAAGTGGGTAATCAAGATTAGCCTGCAATGGCTTACTCTAACAACAATTTGATTCCAGCTCTTAAAGTTATAATTGCTGACAGATTATTGACATAAAGACAACACAAATTGGGATTACAACTTTTCCAGTTCTGAAATATTTTGTGTACACTTACCAGCTGAAGCTGTTGCTTCATTTTCTAATACTGCAGAAAATCCTATGCCTGCAGAAAATCCTGTAACTACAGATGCCTATGGAGTTTCCTCTAGTTGAATATTCCTTCCTGTAAATTTGAACAATTTAGAAGTGTTTTGTTTTATGTTGTGGTTTGTTTGTTTGCTTTGGGGGGAGTTGGTGTTGATTTTGTTTTGGGTGGTTTGGGTTTTTTTGTGCTTTTTGTCTCCCTGCACCCCCAGTCCTTTCACACTTCTACAGCAGTGACACATTAATACACGGTTAATCCAGAGAATTCAGAAGTTATTTTGGAAAACATTTTCAAATACCTTGACATTGACTGAAAGGAAGCTCCTCCAGAGTAAGTTTTCAAAAATTTTTAAACTTCTCTGCCACAGCACTTCCCTCAAAAACAAGAGGCACCCTGCTACAACATGAGCATCCTGCAGGCAGGGAGCTAAACTGCACCTCCTTAGCGAGCTATGAAAGTTACCCAGAAATTTCAGGCACTTCAGCTCAGTGACAGTGGTGAGGCACACACTGCATCTGCCCCTGCATTCTGCTGATACCCAAGGAACTGTGCGTGTATGTGAGCAACGTCGTGTGTACTTTCCACGCCTTAAGTACTGCTAATGCTGATCAGAATTCAGCGCACCACCCTAATGACATATTTTTAGGACTGTTGAAAGCCTTATTGCAACCCTGCTCTCTGCTAGCCACAACACAGTACCACAAATAGCTTGGCAGCTGGCAGTGCTTTCTGTGCCTTATAAAAAGTTACTTCTGATCACAAAACATGCTTTTCTATATGTACTGTTCTGTCCAAACAGGCAAAAGGTATTATGGGTGTAACATTATCTTTCTGGGCAAATATCCTAGACATAATTTAACTTTAAAAAAAAAAAGAAGAAAAAAAAAAATCTAGAATTGCAGCCTGAAGACTCAGTATAAAATTGCACTAAACATTTTGCTGCTGCTTCTTCAATCCTGGCTCATTCTATATTCTTTTGCAAATTCCATAGCAGGGCTAAGCATATCATTTGTTCTCATCACCTTTTAGGCTCCAAGAGTTATTTGCAGCACCAGATCCAATTTTACGTACAGTCTTCTCTAAAATCACTGCGCATCTGTAATTGGCCTTAGGTTTGAAATATGGTCTGAAACCTTCCTCAAATGCAAGAGACTGACAGAAAAATACTGGGAAACTACTCAGGCACAAAATGTTACTGGAAGGTAATCAATCTTCTCCTTATTGCTGACCGGTTTCTTTCAGCCCTCAGTTACACACAACCTTTTGTCTTCTCCACCGCCCGCAACAGAACAAAGCCCACGCACAGTTCAGCAGCCTTCCTCAAAAGAGTGCCTGGGGAAAGCTGCTCCTACCATTGGTTCACTGTTCAGAGAAACCTGTCTTGTAGCCATCATTGAAAGATACCCTCTGAAAAAGGCAAAAAAAAAAAAAAGCATCATTCTGAAAAAAAATTACCGAAATACATCTACCAGTAAAGTGGCAAGGTACCTCAAGATGTGTATGTTGTGATCTTATTCCTGTGTTCTCCGGGTATCGAAATAAAACTCAGATAACTCTTGATTAGGAAAATATGAGAATACACAGAGAAAGGTTTTGTTTCTGGGCTACGAATCATAAAACAAGATTCTGCACAACCTGAGAAAACACTTCAAACTAGCAATGCCTTCTCTGGCACTATGAAAACATGAAACAACAAGACACCCAAGGCAGAGCAGAGGGTTGGGGGCAGATCTGTGAAGATACAAATATCTGCAACTCCACTTTCCCACATCCTTTCCAGCTCCAAAATTAACAATATATTGTACTAATCTTACTAGAAAAGAACAAGGAGTTCTGTTACCCAGAAGGCCATGGGGTAAAGAGCTATATGGGCCAACTCCAGTGCAGACTGGGAGGGATCAGGGGAACACACTATTTCACAGTTCAATCACCTACCAACAAAATTACTACAGGTGATGAGAAGTAAACACGCCGTGTTAGTACTCTCAGAATACAGGCCAAAGATGACAAAGTACCCATGGAACAAGAGGTGCCTGGACCAGGGCCAGCAGCCACCTCCTGAGCTGAAAGCTGGCCACTGAATCATTTTACCAGGATGAACTGGAGAATCCTGGTTCCCTCTGATCTGCAGCATTAATATTCCAGTGACAAGCACTTCATTCCCCAGAGCCAGCAAGTCCAGCAATGTTACAAGCTACTCAAACTTTCAAATAAATTAATTTAAAAGCTACTTTTTTCCTATGCACCTCCACTGACCAAAACTTGTCAATAAATGAATAAAAAGCTCAAACATGTTAATTGTGTACTTCTCAAAATCCTACTTGCTTCTATTACCTATTAAAAGCAAAACTGACCGTTGAGCCACAATTTCTGTGATAGCCCAACAGTATAATAAAACCTGGCTGTAGGTTCCAGAACAACTTTGAAAAGCAGTGAAGTGACTTAGACAGGGTCAAACTTTGAAAAAGTGATCTAGGATACGGATCATAAATGCTTAAAAGGCAGCAGCAAAGATAGCATTTTTCTTTTCCGAGCTACTGACAGAGAATGCTGATGAGAACTCGGCAGAAGCTGAGACAGTCCCCAGGGCTGATACCTTCTCTCCAGGTGCTACACATCTGGGCTTCCAGGGATCTGCTGAACCACAAAACATCTACCCCCTCACTGCTGCCTGTGCCTACTTGTGGATCCCAGGTTTTGGCACATCTACAATGGGAAACTCCTCCGTTTGTGCAACTCTGCTGCTTTCAGACAGGATTATCATCACAAATTCATTGACGCTTTGATTGACATGTTGGATGTGAGAGAAAGGCACATACATTCAACATCTCCTTTGCTCAAAGCAAGCAACCCTAGGTCTGGAACCAGCCTGTGGCATAAGCTTCCATACTCCCTCCTGCTGGATGTGGGACCTCCAGTACAATTACGCTGTGCTTCAGAGACATTCTTAAGCCCAGCTATTTGAGCGTGCACTTTCCAAACTGATGCTCTCATGCATTCCTGGTTTAGAAAGCTCTTCTCTCAACTAGACAGTCAAAACAAAAAATAACAAGTTTTTCAAGGAGTTTCTGAAACACCTTTGTGCTGCATACCACAAGAAACTATACAGCACAGGTGGAGATAAACCTAAACAAAATTCTTTATTCCACATTAGTCAGGAGGGGCACATGGTCCCCACAGCTTTCCCTAGAAGTTATACAGGTCCACATGGAGACTCAGTCACACTGCAGTCAGGTAACAAATGAGGAAGATACTACACAGAAGACTAATGAAATTAATACAGATCACCATTACAGAAAAGGTGGAAATGACACACAAAAAGACTCCCAAAATGTAACAGACAATATTCTAATTTGGAGGATTGTTAGTAACAATTAAAATAATCTTATAAACAGTTTCACAGTTCTGTTTATCACTTATAATCCAGTTTCACTAAAACTGTGTGAACATACAGCCTCAAAGACTACAGAGTAATAATACAAATATTCTTGAATTACAAGATTTGCATGTATTCTATTTTCTTGTTTGTCTCTAGAGAATTAAGTCAAGGTAGCTTTTAAGCAAATATTGAAGAAAGCAAGGAACATGCCTGAAACTCCTGCACTTCAAATCTCAAGAAAAGACATCCTTCCAAGATCGAGAAATTAATTAAAATCCTTAAAATTGTTGGAGCATCTTGAGCCATCTTTTCCACAATCACTTTACACATGACCACACACACCCAGTTTGCCTGAGCAGCAGTTCCTCAGCAAAGAGGCAGGACTCCTTAGACCTTAAGCTTGATGTAGAGAAACGTGCTGCTGCATTCCCTCAGCAAATACCAACTTAAGCAGATTATACATTTAGTTAATTCCTAATAGCAAATTATTTTCTTAGAACACTAAAACTTGAACGAAACTCTCGCTTGGAAGCATCAGATGGGAACAGCAATTCCCGTACATGCAAGAACCTCAATATTTTGAGGTTGAGAGTAAGAAGACACTAAACTGCATGAAAAAAAAATATTTTTCCAGACAAATGCCAACACCACCATGTATGTGTGACATATCTCTCTTTTCTGTCTCTGACTCTCACAAAACACTGGTTTTCAAGACTCTTCACCCCACTGACTTACAGCTAATATTTAAAAAAAAAATTAAAATTAATCATTTTACTTCCATGTCAAGTGAGTTGAGCATAGATGCTCTGCAAAAAGGCCATAAAAGGAAGAAAAGACATGAAGAATATGTCTGTGTATTTTCTAATTGCATTTTAGCTATTGTTAACTAATCTTCTGGCACTTGAATCTTCGAGGAAAAACAATACTTACAGGAAAGCCTGAAGAACTGAGCTTATTCAAGGAATGCTGCTTAGTTTACAAGTTAGGGTTTATTTTGTACAGCTGGAAAACACATTGACTTGTGAACAGGAACAGAAAGGGTGACATCTGTTGATCCCAACTCAGCAATCTCATCACAGTTCTTTATATTACAGACTGCGAAATTCTCACTTGCAAAGAAAATTAAGCCTAGATAGACAGTCTTTATTTTGGTATATTGTCCACCTTTGGTTTTTGTTTGGTTGTTTTTTTCCTACAGTATCCCATAAAATCTTCTAATAAAATAAGTTCAGGGAGTTGATTTCCTTACCTCCTTTTCTCCATTGGTGCTTCACTCTAACAGAAAGATTATAATGTAATAATACTTCTCTTTAGTGAAAGACAGAATTTATAAAAATATGTCTTTTCCTTTTTTGTGCAGTGATGCCGTATTTGCTTTGAGACAAATCATAGACTCACAGACTGTATCTGTGGGACAAAGCCATAATGTCAATGTTTCTTTTCTATTTCAACAGCTGATTAAACAACTAGTTTAGGCCCAGGCCAAGCATGGTGGTTGTTGGGCCCTCTATCTGCTGGAATCTATTTCAGCCACCAAAAAGAAACTTGGGGCATGAAGCTCCTTGCACACCACACTTCATATTACATGCCCATGGCTTGGTGGTTCAGATTAAGACAAAGGAGAACCATGTTGATGTCAGCATTTTTCAGATACGCCTCTATGCTGGAAATCAGGTGGATAATTGTCATTATTTAAGGGTGGTTTCAGCACTGATACACTACAGGAAAAGAAAGAAACCATGCATGGCTCAGGACTGTAAAGATCAGAACCAGCATGTTGAGCTGTAACAGGAAGAGGCTGATAACCTGCAGGGTGTTTGGAGTAACGATGGAAAACTATTCAAGAGAATCATGGAATCCATGAAGGATAATTAGTCTCCATTAGCCAGGCTCTTTTCAGTGGTGTCAGTGACAGGACAAAAGGCAATAGGAACACAGGTGGCTCCATCCGAACATTGCAGACCTGTGAGGGTGACTGAGCACTGGCACAGATTGTCCCCCTGGCTGGGGAGTCTCCTTCCTTAGAGATGCTCAAAAGCCATCTGGACATAGTCCTGGAAAACGAGCTCTGGGTGGCCCTTCTTAAGCAGAAGAGGGGGACCAGATAACCTCCAGAGGTCCCATCTAACCTCAACCATTCTGTGACTTGCATTTCCCTGCACAAATGTTATGTATAACTTTCCAGGCACTGATTCCTGCAAAAATTAGGACAATGGTAGGTGAAGACTAAGCACCAGAAACGCAGTTGCTGAGTATCATCCATTCTAAGACCCAGACAGCAAATACATGGGAAAAACCAGAAGCAAACAGTGTTATTTGGGCATGAGGCTTCATTTCTCAAGCTTGGACTAGGGCCCAGGTCAAAGAATAAGAGTTAATATAATTCCCTTACAGTGCAGAAATTAATGTAATAGACCATTGTTGTTCTCATCTGAAAAAGGATGTAAGGCAGACTTTGTGAACCAGAAAAAAGACTTAAGACTTACCACTGTCATCTGGACTAAGGTAACTCCAGCTAAGAACTCACTGACATGAGACTGACAGTCAGAATGGTGAGTGGGGGATAAGACACGGGAAGAGCAGTGAGAAACTCTGAAAGTCTGAGTTTTCAAGGCTTACTAAAATCACCCCCCAAACCCTGTGTAAATGTACACTTACTGCAAGAATTTTGTACACAAGCTGCTTGTTGTTCAAGTCTATTTCAACCATCAAGAAACACAGGACAGGAAATACTGAGCCAAATCCCAGCTTGCTGAAGCAATTTACACAGACCTGCAGGGCTCTGCAGCTGAACAGCCACGGTCTATTAATGAAGGATTCATCCCCTAAGGTGACTAAAAGCCCAACACACAAAAAAAGTCCCAACAAGCCATAACAGCAGTTATCTTAGGAACTTTAAGGATAACAATCTCTCAACGACCAACTGTATTATGCACGCTGTATCAGGTAAGCTTTCCCAAAAGGCCGGTTATAGCAACGCAGCCATGGCTGCAGAGCAGCAAAGCTCCTACACAGGAGCCATCATAACTGAAGATGGAACAAGGGAATGGGCTTTCCTCTCCTCTAAAACCCAAGGGGGTCGAAGAGCAGCCCAAGACCAAAAGTTTCTTTGCAGACCCTCTTGGTGGGAGTTAAATTATTTTTTTTGCATATCTATGCAGTTCTGTGAAGAACTGGCAAGGCACTACTAAAGCAAGAATTCATATATAGCCTTACTGTAAGGCATCTTGAGGAGAGTGGGGAGGGAAGTGAGGGAAAAGGAAAGCAAAAATCTTAAAGAAACAAAGACTACAATCACCCAAAGGTTATTCTTTCCAAAAAAGATTCAAGACCATATTTGTAATGGCAATAAACACTTCAGTTATATGCTTACTGTACTTCAGATTAGCAGATAGGTTAGCAGTCTGTCATATAATAGCTTCAGGGGCCAAATAGTTTGCTCAATTCAAGTATCTACTCCAAGACCCACAGGAGAATAAGTAAAACAATTTGAGCCAAGTATTTGTGTAAAATACTTATGTTGCCAGCACCCTAAAGAAAATAAGCAGAAAAATCTCAAATTGCAACTTAAATATGAACATCTATTACTGTTTCCTTGCGGTGCATAAATCTAATCTTACTGCCCATAGATCAGATGTAGACATAACTTCTGTAATTTCTAAAGTGTCCTCTCTTGTATGAAGTCTTAGTCTGTATTAGCTTTTCTTCTTCATGTGCATTTGAGGTACAAAACTGGCTTTTCCTTCCTGCAATTATGTCTTTGAAAAAACCTTACAATCACTTTGACATTTTCCTTTTCCTAATGTAATATATTAACATAAATCAGATCAGAGGAGCGGTGTGGCAGCTGTCCTGTGACTGACTCTGATGATCAGCAAATTCATCATAAAGACAAAACCAGAGAAGCTCCCAGTGACAGCAATTTCAGAGGCAAAAAGGGCTGCCATCCCTTTCGAAACCTCCTCAATTCTGCCAGTGTCGAATTACCAAGAGATGAAAATTGGTTTTGATGTTCAAATTGTCCCTGATTTTTATTTTTTTTTTCCTTTCAGTGTTAGCCTTTTAAAGCCATTTTTAGTTAACATAGATAGGTCTCTTCAGTTGCTGGACTCCCACTCATAGAAAATTGTTTGAAAAGTCCCATCTGAAGAAGGTAGACAATGTTGGGGTTTTTTAATAGTTAAATTAACTGTCTAGTATAGCGATGCTCTGTACTCATCTTCATGACTTGATACATCTTAGGCCCATAAGTGCTAATCTCTGAATTTGAAACATTTGTGAAAATAACACCACAGTCTAGCAATAAAAACCCCAGACTACTTAGTATCATTCTTATACAAATAAATTAGTAATAAAAAAACAGCCTATAACTTATGAAAACAGCATCAACATGACCACTTACTGTGTTCTTAACTGTATCCTAACTCTACAATTAGCCAATAATAAAATTCTTTTTTCCCTTATTTCCAGGCAGTGTTTTCCTGTGGTCAACAAGAATACAGAAGAAAGGATTAGAAAGCTATCCCACAGAAAGCAGCATGAGTGCTTATTAACCTCAAAAGACTGACTCAGAGGAAACTAAATTCCAAAACTTGACACATCCTACTTCTCATATCCCAACTAGCTCTGTGGTTTCCACCACAATTTCTCCATTCTCCAGCAAAAACATCAAACTATTTGGAACCAGATGCAGTTCAGACAGTAATGAAGATCCCAACACACAGCTTTTCTGAGCCATGGACAGACATCATCGTCCAAGACTGAGCTTACGCAGAGAGTCATGGTAAAATACAGATGTTACTCTACTGAAGGTGCAACGGCTTTGAAGTTTTCCAACTCATCTTAAAAATATTGCTACACAGTAAGAATGCTGTCATACGGTGACACAGCTGCTCACAAACCATCCCTAATCATCTCTCCAAGCTTGTATTCATTCCTATAGCAACTAAGCAGGATGCAAGGAGGACATTGATTTTTCTGAATGTAGGACTGTATCTTCCAAGACGTTGAATAATAACAGCAACTTTGTCATTTTCTGTGACACACAATTCAAACTCCTGGGCTAGTAATGTGTTTTTGAGGCTTCCTGCTTACTACATATAAAGAATTAAAACTAGTATACTCTCTCTTAAAAATACAGAATAAATCACATCAATAGCAGACATATCAGAAACCAGTTACTGAATCATTTAACAAACACCAGCATGAAGGAAGTCACAAAGCTGGAAGTCAGTAGAAAAATCCTTTAAACACAATTACTTCAAAACTGTTAAACAACAAAACCCGCAAAAGATATCTGTATGTTGAAATATATTGCTTAATATTCTACCATCTGTTCAGCAGCTGCTTACAAAAAATGCCTCAAAATCTTCTGACAATTAAAATAATTTCATATTTTCATGGAATAACTGGAGAATATACCCTAAAATAAACAGATTCATTTTTGATTATCTCTATAACAGAAGTTAGAAGTACTCCAGGATGAAGTTACAGATGTTTCTGATGGCCATGCACACATACACAAAGTTCACCACATTTCTAGAATGCATCTTCATCCTTTGTTTGAAAAATGTGGGCCATGCAGTAAAAGTTAACAAAGGATAGCCACATTTTGGAGGTCGGATAATGAAAAAAAAAACACAAAATAAAATAAAATAAAAATAAAAAGAAAAATAAATCAAAGACTTTCATGAGACAGTTCAGCACCTTAGAAGATTTCCAGCTACATTAGAAATGGAATATCATTCTTACCCATTTTAGGCCTGATTTAAAAGGTAATTCATGCAAGTATTCTTGGGATTGGAAGTTCAGTATTTAGAAAGTTTCTGGTATGGTCAGAAATGCTGTGTTCATACTAGCAATGACTGCCACCTTGACAGTAAACATGTATCACAACCTCCCATGGCATCTAAGCTGTGCTGTTGCTTATTGTTATTTGTGATAACAGTTTGTTTGCATTCATATTCTCCTATTTTGGTTTATCAGTTGGCCTCTGTCACAATGCATCTTACCCTCAGTGGTTTTGGTTTAAATATATATTTTTTAGTCTCGTCTTTGTTAACTCACTTGCTCTAATCTTCTGAAGTTTGCAAATAAAAACAAATCTAACCCTCAAACATTCAAAGTTACAAGAAGATTAAATCTATATTTAGAACTAAAACTATGTCATTGTGAAATTTAAGATAATCATCATCTAACACTCCAGTCCTCACTTTTATGCTCTTAAGTCGCTGGATATTCCAGAAAATAGTTTGGGACATTTGCTTTTTTACCTGCACACAGTAATACTACCACTCTTTTTTTTTTTTTTTTTTTTTTTTTTTCATGAATTTTATTATTTTCAAGGGTTTTAAAAAAAAAAGACAAGGGAGAAATGATTTTCTACCAGTTTAAAACAAGTATGAATCCAGCCCACCTCTTTTCATCCTTCTAATGAATCAACAATTCACTGAGGCAAACAATGCTTGCTGTCTTTTTTTGTTTTCCCAATGAGGTCTGGCAGAATCAGGCGTCCACTTTGCCACAGTCAGACAGACTTGATTTTCCTGACAGCAAAATCCACGTTGACTGAATTAAGGATTTGTGAATGAAAGCTAGCCAGACGATTAAAGCTGCTCCTGTTAAAACAATGGGAAAAACTTAATTGCCCTAAATGAGTACCCGTGCACCAGCCACAGAGTCCACCAACGTTTCACCCGAAGAGATAAGAGGCAGAACCATCTACTTAAATTTGAAATTAGATTTGAAAAAGGTATACAAGGGTGTAGGGGAAACAGGCATCTACCCTCATTTCTGGTACCACATTCTTGCTGGATACTTTGACCTAGAGAGAGCGCAAAGAAAGTCCAAAAGAAGTCATTCAAGCCTAATGGCAACTGTCTGTTCTGCTGCTGCTTTGAGCATAAATGACAAGCACTTTTACCACACCATGCACTAAAATTCAAATGAGTGATTCTTTTTGCAATAGACTCTTCTTTTTGAGTTTTATCCCATTTTACATGCTCCCAATGTCCTTTTCCATTTCACAAAGATTGCTTCCCTCAGCTTTTCTACCAGCATTGCTTTTGGAAGCAGCACAAGGTAACCTGGATGCTGTCCTGTTTGGTCTGCTATGCTTTTGCAGTAATGATGAGAAAAACCACTGTGTCAGCACAATTCCAGAACTCAGGTTCCTTTGCAAATCATGGGTAGCAAACAATTCTGCAAGTTGGCAAAGCATTAGAAGGACATGCACCATAGTCCAGAGTTCAGCAGTTACAAATCACACAGAAAATCCTGAAGACAGCAAAGGTTGCGTTTCCAAGGGCATGGATTTTGTCCCCACAACCAGAGAGTGGGCAGGCTCAGTGCTGCTTTCTAAATGAGGGCCATTGAGATTTTCCCATTCCACCACTCAATATTATAGAGCAAACAAACATTTTTAATTGATCTATCTGGTTGTTTCCATCCATCAGATAACCTCTGTTGACCTGTCACTCTCGGCTATATATGGCAAACTTTGTGCCTCTGCAGACTTCCACATTAAAACACTGCTGGCTTCTGCAAATTAAACAAATTCAGCAAAAGCCTTCCACATGAATTGTAGGCAATACAGCAGCAATGCACATGAAAGTGTGTTTTAGTCAACAACCTTTCACAACACACATTTTTGTCTCTCTCAGAAAGTGTTCTTTAAATCTGAAATACTACACCTCTTCTTTAAATCCTGGAAAGCATTCAGTTTCCCTTTGCCATCACAGTTCATTTATCTTGCAAGAAATTTCCAAGTGCTTGCTACAGAGAAATATTAAAAAGGTATAGAGAGAGAGAAAATGTGATGGTGGCTGATGTTACCCTCTGGAGCTGGCTGCACTGTGAAGAAGCTCGCACTTGAGACCCTTACTGGCATCATCATTTTGGTGCAGAGCACTTCAGCCACTACTTCCACACCTAGAGTCATGTAAGTGTAAACAAATGCACTACAAAATTATATACCCATTTTGCTCAGGATGTAACAAGTCTCACTCCAGAGAATAGTTTTCTCTTCCACCTAGATAAACTTTCAAGAAAGCACCCAGATACAAAAAACTCTCTAAGCTGAAGTTACATAAAATACAATGAGAACATTTGGACTCCTGCAGTTACTTTTTTTAATCTTCCTCTCATGTCCATTTTAGTCCCAGTTTTGAAAACAGAAATCCTCATTCCTCCTCCTGATCCTCTCTTCTTCAGAAAAGAAAAAAAAATAAAAGAAAAAGATGTCTTGAGATGCCTGACTTAGTGATGGCTGGGAGACATCTACAGGGCATTTAGATACCTTAGGTGAAAAAAGCATAAATACTCATCTTTCATCTGAGGTAGAATGGGCACACAACCTAGAGCTTTCTGTGGCCTTGCAAATAAAATGCATAGCTAAAGTACTATCTGGTTGTGACCACTAAAAACATAATCTCTTTTTGCAAGTGCAGAGAAACCTTCACCTTCTGTGAAGCTGACAATACTCAAGCTTTTATCTCAGTCTTCAGAAGCCTTCCAAACCCTGGCAACAAAAGAATACAAAACCTTGTAATGAATGTGCTGAAGTGATGAAAACCCATACATCTCTAGGGCTTGTGTAATGCTAAATGTCTTAAAAGGAACAGATTACCACTGAAATTTAAAAGGACTAGAGGGCAACATAATTAACCAGTTTTAGATGACTGCTAAAAATGCACAAATTTCGATGTGAGACCCATCAAGGCAGCTGGGGGATTCAGTTCTGAGAGGACCACTTGTTAACACTGGAGGGTAATGGTAAAGAAAACCTATCAGTTCACCAAACCCTGTGCACCTACAGCTTGGGTGTATCCTTCAGAATCTGAAAGGCTACAAAACAGAAAGGGTTTTGGAAGCCCTGTAAAAATCATCCAATTTCAATAAGACACCAGATACGCATGTATTATTTTGGTTCAATAGTTACCATATTTGCTCCTTAATTGAATTCCGCTTTGAAAATAATTATCTTTTGCTCCTATGTCCATAAGAGAGTGGCTGCAATGTGTCATTGATTACAGTGCATCATGTGTTAGATGGATATTTATTACATTGCAATGTTTTTAAAATAACTAGCTTTTATGCTATTACAAGAGAGGGAAAAATAGGGAAGTGAAAATATCCATTAATTATTTATCTTCTCTAGGATATTCTTAAAATATAGCACCAGACTACCAGCTCCACCAGACCAAAATACTCACACTGTCTCCAGAAAATCCGCATCATTTTTCACTCATTTTCTCTTCTGTTGAGTGAGTTGTTCTCTAAACTGCTCCTGGCCAAATACAGATATTTACTGCAGCATTGTAATAGAAGAAAGCCTTTACATATGAAAGCTGTTTGGTCATTGATTATCTATAACAAGATTTTTAAAAATTTCTTTCTTCACTTAGCAGCAATTTCATTTTGTACCAGCAAGCCAGAAACACCACCTTGTGAATCATAATTCACTCATCACCAGGCGCAGGCAATCTAACCCTTACCTCATTAGTCAGTACTGATTACTCAGTTTCATTTATTACTTATTCTATCAGAAATATTTAGATCCTGGTTAGAGTGAGGAATTAGTATGGGAAATTTTCACAGATGCACATAAAGGTTGAATAAGGCTAAGCAACATGAAGACCACGGACTGGATCCAGTTAACTAGGGCCAGCATGTTGGCTTCTGCAAATTCTCAGCATGCATATTTGCTGGGTGAAGGGGGTCTGTAAAGCCTATAAAACACATTATTTTTCAGAAAGCTCAGGGATACTTCAAACTGCTACAGTCAAAATCTTTGTTGAAGCCCAATGTGTGAAGGGAGCAGAGTGGGTTTTGTTCATCCTAGTTCTAGACGTCCTTTCTTGTAAGTAATACCTTTCCTCTTGAAACAAACCCAAATTAAAACAGCCACAGATGAACACATGTCCTAGAGAGAGGTGGAGTCAGGGGAAGATGGCACATCCAGTGATGTGGTTTCTGAGCCCACCCCAGAATCCACCTGATGGATTGCCTCACTGGGAGCCAAACTGGAGATGGACCTGAGCCACCAATCCTGGCTTTGTACAGACTCCTATCCTAATTCCCTCCCAGTGACGGGCACCATAGAAATCCTAGCATGGATTCTCAATGACCTAACAACATGTATGCACATAACTAACAAAGGGTGAAGATACAGTGAGAGTACCAATGCCCATTTCTAAAATCATAAAAAAACCCCGAGGTGCAGTTGGCAAAGCTGGACCATTTGCTCAGCCCACAGTTTTCCATGTGTTTTGTGTGGTGGTGTCTCCAGGGCTGTATTCCATATTCGTTCTTGGATGTGGCCACAGGCATGAAAGTCCTTCCCTTGCTGCATGGGAAGAGGTAAAATCAACTGATATGGGAGGACCCTGAAGCCCTTCAGAATTATTTCTGCAAAAAATCAGCTGCAAAATCAGCTGATTACTTCATCTTTTCTCCTGTTTTCAATTGTTAACAAAGGTTACTATGTACTTATTACATTGACTATACACATTAGCATCAGGGTCTGACAACTGAAGGATTTACACTATGCTATAGCTATAATGTATTAATATACTATGTGGTGTACTATGCTATGGTATAGTTTGAAACTCCTATCTTCTTGAATGACACCTCTTACCGTCATCCTCAAAGTTTTAGTTTAAGTCAGTCAAAACATTTGTTGAAATGTATAAAAATATTTTATGAGAAAAGGGTTCTTAGTCCTACAGTAAGAAAATGACCATAAAACCACCACAAAAACCTAAGAAACAAAGAATGTTTAAGGTTCAGCACCCTGTCTGGCCTTGCACAACACTCAGTGAAGCAAGCAGGGGTTGTGTCAGCAGCTGAACATGAGATTGGGTCCCGGAAAAGCCACTGTGAAAATGTGGAGGAAAAATAAAAAGAGTGCAGAAAGAAGATTAATAGCTTCTAAAAAGTATATATATATATATAGTAAGCCACAGAACAGAATGTCAGCTCCAGAAAAGATAAGAAGCCATTCCTTTTTGGTTACAACAAAAGTATCTAAGATTTTAATCTAGCATATAGCTGCAAAAGAGCCATATAAGGCAAGAGAACGGAACACGAACAAAATGCTCCACTAAACAGATTTCTAAACACTTCATGAATGAAGGGCTATTTAAGAAAAACTGACTACTTCACCTTTCTAGAGGCTTTTGCATCAAGACACCATATATAAATAAAATAAGATTAGATTTTGAAAATGGCTTTAACCTTGAAGTTCTGACAAAGGACTTTTATACACTGACATGGTGCCCTGGCAGGGAAGGCACACAGGTTGCATGCCTCAGGCTCCTCCAACTTTGTCTTCTACGGGTAATTAAGTCCTCATTTGTTAATTCAACTGTTAATGCCTTAATTGCTTTTGTTTTCTCAAGAAGTACAAATTCTTACTTTCTAAAAATAGTAAAAATTGTTACCCAGGAAGGAAAGCTGTATAAACTGAAACACTCCTCAGGGAAAGATATAGTCCCTGTACAGTCTGAAATGACAACGGTGACGGAAGCATTTAATGAATGTTAATCCAGATCCACTGAGTCCCAGTCCATTACCCATACACCCATCTGTTCTGCATATATCCCTTCCAATGCATTACACTTCCATACCCACCTATCTTAGATAACAGCAATGATTTTCTCTTCACCATTACGCTGCTCTGGTAAAAGTTAAATTAATTTCTGTAGATTTATTCTGTATTCAAATTCCTTCTATCATTTTTCTAATAAAAATATAAATAAAAAATACTCTGCAGAACACACATGCAAAATAAAATAAAAGCAACCTAGAATAACTTCCACGCAAAGCCTGACCAGCTAGGCTAGGAACACTAAAATCAGAGGCATCAATAGGAGACTTGGATTTTCACTCCCCTTTAAAGGTAGACCAAAGTTTTTTTTCTTGTCAGCAAAAACCCGAGGACATGAGCCTTTAACACAACTTTCATACACTTTTAAAAAGATGATGTGCAGATGTGTTTAAGAAATATGATTTCAAGAACTTTAATTTTTTTATACCTGCCACAACTTGAATCTGGGGTATGTATGTAACCCAGAGCAGTAAGGGAGAGTGCACTAATGCCTCGTACAATGCAAGGAATGCTGCTGTCTGCATAGTTTATGTACGACTGGGAGGACACCAGCCTCCTACCTGGAAAGCAAAGACTGCAGAGCCTACACCATGGCATGTAGAGAAATGTTTGACCCTGATATATGCTGAAGCCTCAGCAAGTACTAGTGCAGTCAACGGTGGCAGCAGTTGCTGATCCACAGCCAGCTCAGCTCCTTTGGAAGGGGTCCAGCTAGTCCAAGTTTTGAGCAGTACTGGACAAATGAGCTCCAAGAGACAGCACCGCAAGGAGTTGCTTTGTCAGCTGAGACAACTGAATGACCACCCTGAAGAAGTCTAATGGGCAGGCAGTTTATCATATCTTTTAGTGGTTGTCCTCTACTTTCAAAATACTCCCCATACTTACCCAGACAGAGCACTTAATTTTAAAAAGTGCACTACCGTACTCAATTACTGCCTATGAATTCCTTAGCAGGACAGCAAGCAAGCCTGCCAGAGGATTTCTTGCCAGCTCTGTAAGAGCCCATCAAACTCCGGTCTCAACTTTGCTTCAGATGTCACTCGCTGACTTCTCTCTTCTGAAAACCCAAGTTCATTCAGATCTTTAAATACCAATGGAAAGTCACCGTGTCAGGCCACAGTACTCTCTTTCAGCATGTATATTTCCCTGTGACATCTGCCAAGAGTAATTGGGTAAAAACTACATAAACATATTCTCATTTCTTATTAAAATGTTTATTTATCTTCCAAGCAGTAAGATCGTTCAAAAGATTATGCTACAAACAAAAGCCATTTTTCCACAACATTTCCTTACTTGATCCAGCTCAATTTATATCTGAGTGTCTTGCATCTCTGCTTTCATAACCACGCTTTCTTAGGTAATTGCTGCCTTTTTCCCACGTTGAAGATACCATCTATAAATCTGTTGGAAGTAACAACATACTAAGATAAACAGCAGCAATGGGATTGGGGATGACTTGCAATTTGAATATTCTAAATTAAAAATCTGACTGCATTTCTCACTCTCATCCCTTCAAAGTTTCAATAGACGTCTGGAAATTCAGTCCATTCTGATCACTCGAGATGGTTTCAGCAAATGTCCACAACACAGAATGTGGAACTGCAGAGGATCAAACCACAGGGAAACCAAAAGCAGAAAAAAACTCTAGAAGTTTCACACAGTCCAGACAAAAGTGTCCTGTAATTTTTGAAGCTCTGTAGCTTTGCAAGTGCTGCTGCCACCACCACCAAGGCCCAGACAAGCAAAACTTCAATCCAGGCAGAGGTCTGGTGGCACTGAGCTGCCCCAATCCCCAGGGAGATTTTAACCTCCCCTGGAAGCTCAGAAGCCAGTCAGAGAAGATGAGCTTTGTCAACCACTAAATGTCCACAGAAAGAAGATGCAAATATTCTGATTTTCATCAGACGTTCCTCAAACATTAAAAATCAAAAGACACAGAGCTCCATTGACACTAGAAACGGGGGTTAACCTTGTCTTTGTGCTCATTCTCCTAAATTTCCAATTGGCACTGTTTTTCCAACACATCTCTACTAAGGAAAGATTTATCAGGCTGCCAAGTGAAGGATTTGGGTCTTGCATATGAGGCATCTCTGCAGAAATGCCTTCAGAGGAAACACAAGGGATCCCTCACAAAAGATGGCAGGAGTTTACCTTAACTCTACAGAACACTATGTGATCTCCTCACATACTGAACTTCAAGCACATGCATAATTCCCTTGTGTATTTAAAATTAAGCACCTGAAAATACATATTTCAATTCAGACCTAAAATATTTGTTGAACAAAAAGGGTGAATAATTGCAATGATCTGAAGTTTGCAGAAGCACAAGTTAGTACCATAGAAAGATTAGTAGGCTTTAAAAAAATCCTATCTTCCTTGTCACCTAGATTGGTAGAATGATCTATTTCATATTATTTCCAGTAACCTGCTGTACTATTTAGAAATCCTAGAGGGGTGTTTCTTTTAAAGAACACATTTTCTGAACTCTAAAGCTCTCAACTTCCAACTAATCATCTCTTAATTATGATGCCTTGTCCTTTTCACACTCAGAACAAGCTGCATTGTCCCACACACATGGTGCTATAATGTACAGGTGAAAGCATGTCTTACTCCTATCAATATATGTCCATCGATAAACTTCATGATCAAGCTTGGTTTCTTTTGAAATAAAAATGGAAAAAAGGGATCCGCTGATTCAATAAGAGGAACAGATTATGTCCTTTTGTTACATAAGGGCCTGATGGACTTCACTTTTTCAGCTTTGTACCCTTTCAACAACTTACCCATTTTATTTGAATGATACATGTTAATGCCACAGGGAAAAAAAAAAAATCAAACTACAAACAGAATGGCAAAGCCAGTAGCTACTTGCCACCGTCTGGTGAAAAACAAATGGAAATAAAATTTATAATTGAAATTAAATGTTAAGGTTTTTAATATTAAATCTTAATTACAGAGTGGGCTTCCATATACCCTTCTGTCACTGCTCTTTTGTTTACTTGTTTGTTAGAGGAGCAGTTACATTCTCAAGCATCTTCTGTCAATACTTGGAGAACTAATCCATTGCTCACTATCCTGGAAAACCCATGGCTGAATAGAGTCAGAGATACATTCCCTTGAAGGAGAAACATGTGGACCTCTCAGGGGAAGCCTCACAGCACCAAGACTGTAATCCAAAGTATCCTTTGACAGAAGCAAGAGTAACACTACAAAATCTGTTTTGATAAATAATATTCATGTATCAGTGTGTTATATTTAAAAATGCTCCTTTGGGTGGTGTTTTCAAAATCAAACTTTTAACTTGCAATGCAGTGGGTATTTCAGCTCCTCAAAGTATATTGTCTTACTCTTAGACAACCCCCCCAGCCCACTGTATTAAATATGGGGGTTATTTACAGATCAGACTTTGGGTCTGGTTCTACAAAGGCAGCCATTCAGCAGATGGGTGTCAGTCTCACTGACGTGGCCACAACTTTCTCTCCAAAACAAGAGGAGAAGGGAAAGGAAAAAAGTTAGAGAGAAACAGTGGAAAACTATTTGCTCCAGTATTCATAAATGCTTGTCCTTATTTCGTAACATATACCTACATAACATTTCTCCCCCGGCCGCAGATGTATGCAACATGCAGTGGGACAAAGTTACGCTGTTACATATTTTGCATGTTTTGAATCTCTAGGAGGATTTGGATAGAAATGCTAGACACCAGTATTGTTTCCTCTGCAGTTTGCATTGCTCTTCTTCACATACAGAAAAAAAATCCTTCTTGTGATCAGCAACGCTTGCTCATCATAGACATCTGACCCTGGGGGAAGGGCGTTAGAGACAAGCCCTGCTAATGCTTCTGAGGGCACATTCACTCAGGTACATTTGTGCAGCTGGAGAGCCTAGCCAGAGCCCAGTGCTGGGTACATACATTCGTGGGCACAGATGTATACTGTGGACACCCAGTAAGATCCATACAGGTTATTAGAGTACTGCTTAATAGAAACAGATCCCTGAAATGGGACTTTGATGTGATCATCCACAGGCAAAACAAGAATTCTTGAAGATGGTCTCTCCCTTTGAGACCCCACAGTGTTACCAGACAAGCTCCCTAGACACCTCTGGCTCTGTCAGGATTACCACCAGCAGCTGCCAGCAGCTTCTCTGTCCTACCATTATCTCTCCAGGCTCTTCTCCTCCTCCTGTCACCCCTCCTAACAGCCACTGACATGGATGAGACACACAAAACTCAGCACCCCCTCAAATACTAAAAATGCAGTTAGCTGAAAGTAGCTGGAGATTCCTTGACTTCTGTCAATGGTCAGAAGAGCCACTGAGGGCAGAGGCCACACCCAGTGCTGCCAGCTACCTCCAGCCAGCTCTCACTCCTCCAATTCTGTTACTACAGCCCCTTCTATTAATGGGCAGCTAATGGATTTAGCTGAACATGGATTTTCTGGGTTCATTATCAATTGATTTGGTTCCCTCGTCCAGCTCACCAGGTGGCTGGATAAACACTGCTTGCTGGGAGAAGGAGGACAGAAACAGACACTGCACTTCTGTCTGATTGAAGCAATTTGGGAATCAACCCCAGGCTGCCAGGATCAGCTGTACTTGCAGTCCAAGAACAGCCAGTAACACTGAATTTTAACTTCTCTTAGTGAACCAAGGCCATGCCCAGCTTTGACTTCTTAGAGATCAAATTCAAGCTACCAAATATAGGAGTAGGTAAACATTCAAAGTAAAAAGGAAGATATTTTCATAGCATGTCATAGTTTAAAAAAAATGTTCAGCTGTTAACACAGCAATTAAGAAATAGGTGGAATAAGAGGGTGGAGAAGATGAGAGCTGCCCACAGTGGGAATGTGATAGGTTGTCTTGGGAGTTCCTCTGAGGAAATCACACTGAAACAATAAACCTCCAGCATGGCAAGGAGGATCACTAGTGAGATCTCTGCTAGTGTACAGAGCTGACTGGTCAAATTAATTCCTTGTGTAACCCCAGTGACTTGAAAGGAGTTAGCCCAGAGACAAATTTGACTAAAGGAATTTTGAAATGGACCCTGACCAATTCCCTCCAAGTAGGATTCAGATCTGTGGCTTCGTATGTTACAAAACTGCCTTGGCCCTGTAATGTTATTATGTCCTTTATCAGCATTTTTATTCATATGGAATGACTAACGAACTCCAAACCAGTAGCACCACCTGATTAATATCAACCACTCTTCAAAGCATTTGTCTTAACACCAGGGGTTGTTGTTTTTTCAAGCTGGTGGGTCTCAGCTCTGATGACTTCATTGTGTGGTCTGTCTGGTCAAATTTGCTGCTGAAATCCAGCCTTTTGCAGCTGAAGGGTAATATTTTAAGTTAGTCATGAGCAGGGTTTGAATGTTAAACTTGACCTCTCCACCTCTTTCACCGTGTGTATTTCTGTGCTTCCTCTGCAGCCTTTGGATGCCCATGTGCAGTTTTCTCTTCTGGCTGCCAGAGAGACAAGATTAACATTGCCTTGTCACATATCAATAGCAAGCAGTGAAACATAAACAGCCAAAAAGCTGTAACAAGTTCTACTTATTTTGTATATGTATAATGGGATTTATGGTGACTGATCACATTTCCAGCAGCCAAAAGATGTGTAAGAAGTGATTATAGTCTAGTCTGACTGCTCCTCTCTGCTTCAGCTGTAATTACACTTTTGGGTGGCTTGGACTAAGTACATCATTTTCACACATCTCTCCTTTAAATGTTCAAAGGCAGCATTTCTGCCAAAAACCACGTCTGCAGCCAAAAGTATGACATTAATACTCATAAATACATTGAAGAGTATTGCACTATTTAAGCAGTTGCAGTAATTTAAGTAGGGAGGGGGATACCACTCAGCACGCATAAGGGCATCTCTGTTAGACCCACGAGAATCTATACAGCTCCTATAATATGACCTCTATGGCTTTTTCTAAGGTCTGAACAAAACTGCATTAATTCCAAAAACCTCTGTCTTTCTCTCCTGAAGGTTTGCTGTTACAGTGTGGGTGGCTGAAAGAATTGTTTGAATCTGCTTTTTCTTCCATGCTGCTTCTTTCATTACAATTTTTCTCTGTCTCTTACAGGATACTCTGGCTTTCATCAAACACAGACCTTCAGACTGGGTTGCTAAATCCTGACCCAACCACATTTTAGGAGAAGAAAATAGACTTTAAAAAATAATAAAATTGTATTAAGGTAATACCCCTGTTAATAACATGCATTTCTGGTTTAATTTCAAGTTTTATAATGTACCTTTTACCACTCTCGTCATACAACCTCATTCAAGTTCATATTAAAATCAGTGACTATCAGGAAACCAAATCATTTAACAGGCACTAAAAAGCATACAAAATACTCAGTTTCCATGCTCCAGGACTATATGAGTAGGTAGCTTGTGTGGCAAATGCTCAATTTTCTACCTTGTTAATAAATTCATTACCATTAGCTCATTTCTTTCATTAAGGAAGTACATCTGGCTGCATTAAAAAAAAGCATGATGAATATTTTATACATGATTTTGCTCATCATTTCAGAATTAAATGAAAATCAAAACTGAAATGGAGGAAGACAGAAATTGCCATATTAAATCAGAGCGGAGGCACTATCGCCTGACAGCTGCACAGCCCAGCTGCTCAAAAGCCAGCTACAAGACCTCCATCCCAGACAGATGTGGGATAATCAGCCAGCATCCTGATGTGCATCTTGATCTCTAACAGATAAGAGATTGGATTAAGACAGATAATAGTTTACTATATCTTCATGAACAGTAACCAGACACAGATTACAGCAGAATGAGGAGGATTCACAAAGGAGGGAAAGCTTTAATCCTGTTCCAGGGGTATTTCTATGTGTCCAAAATCTTCATAAAAGCAGGGGAAAAAGTCAGATGTTTCCTCCCCTGTCCCCTCCAAATTTGGAAGAAGCATAAGAAGAAAGAGAATCCTGTGAATATGAAGATGCCTGGAAAACTCCCTACAGACTGAGGAGGGGTTATAAATACCCCTGTCTGACTCAGGGACATCTCTGGAAAACCTGTAGAGCTTTCCTCTTTTCTCCGCATGGTCTGAAATACTGAAGGAAAATGAAGGGTATCTTCAGCAGTGAGCTGAAAAGACATTCATCTCTTCTTGTCTCACTAAAACCATTATCTGAAATCGTTGCCTTCTGAAATCATTACAAGCCTACAGAAATAAAAATTAATTGTAATTCTCACATACTTAATAGAGTAAACACACATACGCCTCGTTTCGTGACTTAAGCTAATCATTTATCAGTTGCTGTAACGCTGTTATCTACTATCTAAATGACATGGAGAATTACCACTATCAGTGTCCTAGTGCTGATATATTATCCCTATCAGGAGTAATTATTTGGTTTCACATGCAGACTTTCAGTGTCTGGGGTTTGTGCCAATAGGCACTCAAAGTCAAATAAAAGGGCAGTCATGATATAACCAGACCTTTGTCATTCTTGTGATAACTACCAGTAAATCTCCAGAAGATTTGTGGCTTTTATTTTAGGGCTTTTAACAAAAGATTCTTTAGAAAATAAAGAGGGAAATAAGAAGGGGGGGGACACCAAAACATTTCTTTCCAATGTTTATGTATTCCTGAAGAAAGCAGAGGCTTTTCATTTCAACTAGATATCTAATCATTTGTGATCTTAGTAAACAAAATTTATAGTAATTCATTTCAAAACACTGAAGTGAGTTTTTCTTAGTGTCCAAAATGAACAAATGTACTAGCAAAGTTAAGTATAATGCTATAAATAGGAATTTCTTATGGGATAAGAAACTGGAATACCTCTGAATAGAATTCAATAATTCAATTAGCTTGACCTTCTGAGATTCCTAAATTAGAGCTATCAATAAAATCTACAAATTCAGTCTTTCACTGTCATCTACTTTAAGATGGGACATAAGGGACAAAGTCAAATTTGGTTTAACTAAATAAAATTTGACAGCTGTAACTCTGCCTTTAAAAGTCACAGAAAATTCACTGACCAGGGGACTAAATCAAACAAATTTTTTGGGGTTGACTGTTCTTTTTGGTTGGTTGAGGTTTTTTGCACACAAATTAGCAAAATATTTTACTGCTAACCCTCTCCTCACAAATGAAGGTAACTGTAAGACACTCTCAGGTCAGACAAGGGAACAGGACTGTTACTGGATAAAAAAAATCCAAATAAAGTGGGCATATGATGCATCAGTGGAAAAGCTGCATCTCCAGTGACTCAGAGCATTACTAGTCAGAACTTGAACTTTTTAGACAAATTTTTTGGAGGAGTTGTAAGGTAAGGATGAGCCAAACCCTGTGCTCTGATTTTCTCAGTCTGGTTCCAAGCACAAGAGCAAAAATTAATTTTATCCAGGCTAGTAAACAACCAGAGCAAGCAACTTAAGAAAGAGTGAATTTTAGTACTCAAGCCATCAAAACTAAGCCTATTGCAAAATGAAGCTTCTTTTTCCTCTGCTTAAAGGGATTTGCAGGATATCCTCAGCCACAGTGAATACAGAAATGATGTGTAACATCCCAACATCAGCCCTGTTACCAGACATCAGGAAGTCAATCCAGTGATAGGACAAAAAGCAAGTCTCAAGAGCATGCTACTTGTCTTTTATATATTCAGCCCTCCTGGACACAAGCATCATAGAATTCTTTGTCCATGTCTGAAATGCTATCTACAAGCTACATAAAGGAATTCAAAGAGTTACAAATAAGGCATTTGATAAGCACGTAATGATTATCACCCTAAATATTTTTCATACATTTAGAAAAGACATTAGGTTCTAGAAACTATTTATTGTATCATAATACTTATCAATTCCCTCCTTACCGTTTATTATATAAAAATGACAATGGAAGTACTTTTGGTTCCTTGAATTCACAACTAAGAGGTGCATTCATACAAAGACCTTCACCAAAGCACCACCTAAACCAGTGTCCCATTTCTGCATCTATAGTCCACAGGTCTATGAGAATGTTTCAGCTCATAGCATCTACACTTTGCTACTCTTTGCTAAAAGTCTTCTGTCAGCTTCTCAAGAGGGTCAGATGCTCAAATATAGCTCCCTCTGTGAACTCATTCACTGTACATAAGTAAGATTTAAATAAATAACGGACAGGCAAGTTTCATTAGTTGCTTCCACTGAATCCTCACCTGGATCATGAGAGCACTCCATACAGAAAATTGAAAGTTAAGAATTTAGTTACACAGAAATAGGGAAGCCCAGAGGAGAGCCATTGACAGGGAGAAGACAGAATAATGAAGTATAGCTTCTATCCCATATAATTTACACATATAGTTTACTTCCAGCAAAATGGCTCTCTACTGTGGAAAGATTTATTAATAACACCTTTCCAGAGGGGCATTATATTTTATACATTGCAAAGTACACAACAGTGATCTAAATTAGATAATGCTAATTTTTAAGTTCCTAGTCCTTGGTAAAAGATGACAAATTCAACATTATACCAAGCTCTGAGAACTCCATAAGGTTAAGATTTAGAGGGAGAGACTTTTAACAGTAGGGAGGAAATACTTTTACTGAGGAAATTCTCCAGGAGTTCAATCTTTCAAATAACATACATCAAAAGACCACAACGGTAGAAGTGTATATGTTTATGTGATAAATAATGATGGTATCATTTACCAGGTGATACATTCCTCAATGATACCCAACCAGAAGTTCCAGAAATCTGACAAAAACAGAATGGCTGCTCCTGAACCATAATTTATATACAGGCTTTACCTGAGTACAGTTGTTTTAAGATATACTAATGTATCTGCTTCTGTACATATGGGTATGCAATTATGCAGGGTGTGCTTTATGTACGTATATATGTGCAGGCACAATAAATCATATACATTTAAGTGCAAAACAAAACTAAGGAAGGGGTGAGGTGGTGGTGTTTTGAGTGTCTTTTTTATGAGGGTTGGTTGGTTGCTTCTGATTTTTAAGAGATGGCAGCGTATCACACAGTCATGACTGGGATATCCAGGAATGAAATACCTCATGCAGAATAAACCACATAAACCTCTATCCCACTTAATGCTTTCTACAACCCCTGTATAATACACACAAACAGCATCATGTTAACAAAATTAGATTCCCTAATGTGACAAACTCTCCCATCTCAGCTAAAGCATTCTAATGCAAATGTTCTTTCAGTTGGAATTTGCCAGCTATTCATTATTTTATCGCTTTCTTTTCTTAATTGTAAACAAGATCTAAGCATGCTTAAGCAACAGAATACTGATACTCTGGTACTATTATCACATACATAAAGCTGGGAAGAAGGAGGATGAAGATCATTTTGTTATAAGCTGATAAAGGGGGAAATCTTGAATTTCTGGGAACTTTATCATTTGGTCAAACATGGAATGAAAGATGAAAATGTATCACAATATTTCAAACACTGCATTTAAGGAAGTCCTTATTTTGCTGGTCTTGTAATACATGCCATTTTGGTCCAATTTTCAGTATTCTTTTTGAGAAGTTCCTTCCCTCCAGTAAAATTGCAGATGATCAAAAGAGTTAAGTGATAATACTCATCTTTTTCACTCCAACCTGTACTTCTATATACATTCAGAGCATATTTTGGTGGCTTCTTATTAAGGGAAACAATACATGTAATTTCTGACATTTCTGTAAAAGAAATCTTTGTTGTATTGTCCCTGGCTTGTCTAAGCTGCACCTTTTTCTCTAGCCCTTTATTCACAAAAAAAACAACATTTTTTTCATCGGGTAAATTGTAGCCAAAGTATCATGTTTTGCCCTTTTTTTTTTTTTAATGCCTAGAGCAGTCAGCAAGATTCAGGTTTCTATGCAGACTGAGCATGTGACTACACTTGCCCACAAGACTTAAATATTGATACATCAGTAACTATCCAAGCTGTAAACAATCACAGTTGTTGTCCTTTGGGGGATTTCCACAGGCATTAAAGTTCAGTGTTTCTCTTTCAATGTTGAGATGGAATTTGGAGGTGATGGTGCTATAACAGATGACAGCTGCTTCAGTTTTACCCACTGCTAAGAAGCAGTACTATTATTAGTGGTGATAAAACAACATTCATTTACTTTGTAGTATGCAATTAATGCCTATTTCTCTATCAAGTCCCCCCTACTAGGAGTTCTCTGTATGGTTCCTCTTGATGCTTCCCATTGCTTCCTTGATCTAGTTGCTTCTCTCTGTAATGACTATATCCCATAGCATGTGCTGGAAGATGATGACAGTCTCTTTTCTAAACTACCACCCCTGGAGGTATTAACACTTCCACAGCTGAGGGAAGAAGTTGAATTTCTCAAGGTAGCATTAAAAAGAGATCCCAGATCCATCATCCTGACAGCTGCTTTTACAATTGATTATATAAATAAAAGCCAGATCAAAATACAAATTTTCTACCACCTTGTTTATCAGTTTTAACTCCATGGTGGGTCCATTGAGTTGGCAGGACTCACATTTTTTCCACCTGAATTTCCTATTGTGTGAAATTGAGGCTTAATCTATGCAATGAAATTTATTATATACAGAAATAATATCCATGATTTTTAAGTGTGCAGGAAAAGAGAGTAGAAAGGTCAAACATGGGAGGAGTATAACAACAAAAATGGAACTACATGAGTCCCTAATCTGTAAGTCTAAAATCCCTTTCACAAAATTTAAAACAGAAAATGTAACAAAACTAAAAGAACCAACACCACCAGGCTGCCCATATGTGACAAATGTAGTAAGCCACTGAATTTTCTGATCTAACTACTGTACTATGTATGAAAATGGATGGTGTTTGCTTGAATTTCTGCAAGGTAGATAACGCTACAAGTCAGAAAGCAACCTTCCTAAGGCAAACATAGCAGGTATGTGCACTTCAGAAAGACCTGTGCAAATATTGTCTACTGTAACTTAAAAAAACAGTTGTGCTAAATGGCCATGGGAATTCATAGCTTATTCTATGAACAATTCCTAAATTTGGGGTTGTGTTGTAATATAATTATTTATAGAATAGCAGCAAAAGTAAATACATCTGTTAATCAAGTGAAAGTCAAACAAAATAGTAAAAACTCTCAAATCATATCAAATCATTTACTCTTGACTCCTAAAAATCTTATTCATCTGCCACTAGACACTTATGTCACCATACATTAAAAAAATCAATGACAAGAAATAATAGTTTGGCTCCACTCAAGAACCGAGTGGAATGGCAGCCAAGTTCACTCGGAAAGAGGTGAAGTGGAAAGCAGTAATGATTAACAACATGAATGAAACCTACACCAGTTTCTGTAGGCATACTAATGATTTAAAACAACACATATTGATAAAAAGCTCCAGAGTGAACATAATGAACAAACCCAGTTCATTTCACATTCATTATTTGGAACACTGACATTATCCCTTTCCTTTATTAAGGAAGAAAAGATTACATCCTAGCTCCACTGCAGTTCCAGCATTAAGGATGTGCCTTTGTTTCTGGCAGATCTTACATAAATTCTTCAATAAAATTTCCTTTTTGTCTGCTGCTCATGTTTCAGAGTCCTCATGAGAGAAAATGCATTCAAGCATCAGAACTGTCAGTTTGCAGCCATAACACCAGCACACATTTTGACAGCTTGTTTCTTGTTTTGGCAATTTTGTCTCCTTTTTTACTTCTTAATGATATAATACCACAGCCATGAAAATTGAAAGTAATACCATTTTCAGACACTTTACCTAAATAAACTTCTTAGAAGGGGCTTAAACACGCTAACAGCAAGTTGTTTTTAAAAAAGGATTAGTTTTGCAGGTATATGAAGATATTTTCCAAAATAAATCTATTACCTCGATAGAGAATCTTTGTAAGAAATAAAATAATTATGGTCTAAAGATAAAATCAGTGGAAGTAACCAAAAAAGTTGTCCAGAAAATCTACCTAGCACAGGTGCACTGCCATAGTCAGTGCATGTTTATTGTAGTGTTGGTATGTGCTTGTTTGGGGTTGGATGAAAACTGAGGAATGTGGATTAAGGCAACTGCAGATCAGAATTCCACTTTGCATTAGGTAAACTTTTGTTAACACCACTGGACAAATATCTCAGTCATCTCACCCCTCATGTGGTCAAGGAAAAAAAAAAAAAAAATTCCTTTTACTCCTGTGTTCAAGACTGCAGCTTTAAAGGACTCTTGGCCTAAGGAAAAAAAAAATAAATCAATGATCAAGATCTATCTTGTGATTTCAGCAACATTGCTGACTCCAGTTAGCCCCATAGCTCTCTCCCACCCTGTAAGATCAACAGGCATGGGCAACTAATGTTTTTGGCCAGTGGAATACACTAGCAAAAATTTGTTCTACATTTGGCAGTCGGTGATATTTTGACAACTGAAACTTCTTTTCATGTACATTAACCAAGACAAAAATTAAGCAGCAATGACGAGGACATCTTCCTCAGCCTCTATGGGTACAGCTGGGGACTTAGAAGTCCAGAACTTCCTGCCCAGGCCACCCAGACACTTGTATTTGGCTTTACTTCACCCCTTTTACGATACACAGTAACATTTTGTAGATTTGCAGTGTTAGCTTTCCAGGACTAGACTAGAAAAGGTTAATGAAACAGCTGAAACACGTCACCTCTATATGCATAAATGGAAAGAGCAGCTATGAGCCAGGTTTCTGTATAGGTCTTTATCTGCACATTTGACACCCGACTAGAAACTTGGATTCAGTCCTGGGCTGATTTAAGAAAAAAATAAAAATAAAAATATAATAAATATCCGAGACCCTTCTAAAGTTTCTCCGGACTCTCAGACCTCCAGTATTTTCCTTAAGTCTCCTGTCACTCTCCTGGCCCCTTCCAAAATGCCTGAAGGTCTTCTGGCACATGGTCAACAACCTCAGACTCGGCAGGCCTCCTGGACTGCTCACCTGGTCTTCCTTTGCACTTCTCAAAGACTGAGCCTTGATTTAAAAGCTCTTTTTTTCCTTCCATTTTCTATTCTCAGCCAGCTACTTCTCCCCCTGTGCCTTAAAAGGAACTTGAATTTTTTTTACCCCTCTTCTCAGAAGTGAGCTTACATGAAATTTCCAAGGAGAACTGTCAGTTGTACCTTCAGCAGACCCTCATAATTCACTAATTTTACACAGATTTATTGGTTCTATTTGTTTTGATTTCTTAACTGCATCTTCCTTCATATGCAGTTGGATTGCAAAAACAAGTCAGTACTTAAAAGCCAAGTGGCAACACCAGTCCTAACACTACTTCTCTTGCTCTTGACACAGGATACTTGGTGGAAACGTTAAGGATCCCACACAACCTAATGCTCCTAATGTGTGGACACATTTTCAATATGAAACAGATACAGGATTTTTGATATTTCTAGCATTACTATAAGCCTTTGATACAGTTGCCTTCCTTATTTTGTAAAACCACATTAAATCCTGACAGGCAGCAAGTCCAAGAGAAAACATGCATCATTAAATTGTATCTTTCCCACTTAAGCAACTCAAGTATAGTAGTTCCAGAAGACAGTATCTGGACACAAATCAAAAAATGAACTAATAAATTGTATTGAAGGCAGCAATTGTATTGAAGGCAACAATTACAGGTAAATTTGTTTCATTGCAGTCAAAATTCAATGAGATGTTGAATAGTAAGAATGAAGAAGAGATTGTCTTGACTGTGTCTCAATCATGGGGGAAAACAAACAAACAAAAAATGAACAACCCAAAAAAAAACCCAAACCACTCAACCAAAACAAACCACAAAAAACCACAACACACCACCAGACAACTGTGAAATGTGGTTAGAAAGAAATGGTGAACATTGGTTCAAACCCCAGAAGTTGAATCCAGGTTTCTTGTTCTGCTTTGAAAAATAAGAAAGAGCAGATTCACTTCCAGCTGTCCCTAAATTTCAGCAACAACAAAAAAATAATTAAGCTTGTCCAAAAGTGTCTGACAAAGTTTGTAAAATAAATCCGACTGTGAAAAAGAACACTCCTCTCTGTTCCATCTTAATCTCCTTGAGCATTGGAAGCAGAGCAATGCCAACAGCTTGAGCAGTCAGTGATTAACTTTAACAGAAGAATAATGCTGCCACAGCTCTACACGGTACACATTTCTACCTGTACAGACACAAAGGAGTATAAGATTCATCACAGATGAATAAAGCTGCTGCTAAATCTAGTAGCACTGCAGCTCAGCCACACAACACAAAGTTGTCAGAAGAATGTTCCCACATTTGCTGCACCTTCTTTCTGAATGCATGCTAACTCTGAGACTGCCTTGGGCTGCAGTCTTACTCTTGTCTTGGATACAAATACATGACAGTGAAGATATTCAACATCTTCAAAGCTTGCCTTACCCAGTGTTGCCAAACTCTGCTGCTCAGAAATCTTAAGAGTTTGGTTTGGGGTTTGTTTTTTTTTGTTTGTTTGTTTTTAATCAAAGCATATTAAAATTAGTAAATTAAAGATTATTTTACTTCTATTTCAAGTTTTCAGGGACATTGGAAAATATTTTCACATGAGCCTCCAAGATATTGACAGTTAAAAATTTCTTTCTAATAAAAATTTACCCCAAATGTTTACCCAATCACCTCACTCCTGAGACTGGTTTTATTAAAAGCAGCAAGCTTTAATAAAGGACTTGATAATATTACCAACAGTAAGTATCAATCAACTATTCTTGGTTCTTCTAGGAAGAACACCACCACCAGACCAAGGTCACACCTGGTCTCACATACCCCCTCTCAGGCTGGGGTCAGCAGCAGCTCCAAGAGGGCAGGGTTTGTTGCATTAGGGTCTCAAGTATGTAGTTTATCAACAACTTCATTGATAATTAAAAATATTTCCCCTAGTGAAAGGGCAACAAGTCTGTAGGAAATTGCAACCAACTGTGAAAGAACTTATTTAATGTGAAGTAATGAACCTTACTGAGACTTTACAACTAGTTGAGCAGCTTTAGTGCTGAGTTTTTCACTGCTCCTCAATATTGTAGCATCATTTTTAGTTCTTAGAAACAAGCTTCCCCCACAGAGCACAGCCTGAAGGTAGAAAGTAACAAAAAAGCATGCAAATGAGAAAAGGAGCAAAAGGTGCCAAATGTGTGTTGGCCACGTCTGACAAATGTATTATTTTCCATGCATTATGTTAAGCAGCGTTCAGCAGATTTCTGCGAGGAATTGTCTGTAGCAGAAAGTACTTGCTATCTGTGCTACACATTCTGTTACATAAAGCTACTTGTATTCAAAGGAATGAATGGCAATGCTACTCGGCATGGAGGTGGTACATGTACGACCACAGCTCCCCGTTTTCCCCAGAAGAAAAAACTTCTATCACCCATTTCTGAAGCATCACAGCTGAATGGAGCTATCCCAGATATGCACTAAAGCCCCTGGGTGGGTAGCACAGACTGTACCCTGACTCACTTCCCATTGGTAACCAGGAACATTTCAATCTGTTCCAAATATCAAGTCAGATATTCATGACGCATAGTTACAGAGTTTAAATCGATAAACTCTGTGAGGTTACTTGTCTTGTTTACTGCAACTTTCAGAGGAGTTAGGAATTAGAAAAAGATGACACATTCAGATTTCACTGATACCCTTCAAAATCTGTCACAGCTACAGTCAGTGCAAATTCTGGTTAATTGCTCTAGTAGAAATCTTGCTTTAGGTGTCTTGAATACTTAGCTAAACACACCAAAGATTTCTGAATGCAAAACTCAGTCTTAAACATTAATATTAATACTCACCTTTGGCAATGGATGGATGGTCAAGAGGCAGAGGCTCACCCATGACATCAAACAGCAAAAAAAACCCCAATATCCAGGTACCACCCAGCTAGAAGAAAAGCTTCATGCATTATGAAATGAAACACAGTATGTGAAGGACATACATGCAGAACACAACAAAGAAAACCAACCCTCAAACCCAGGACTGAAGCCACAATGTATTGATGCACAGCAGCTGCAACATTACTGTAAGGAAAATCTTCCCAAGTATATTAAAAAGCTGATTGACAGGTGCCACTACCTCTGCCAGCTACTGCTTAGAAGTGTTTCAGCTCTTCTCCAAACATCTTTCCATGTAACAACAATATATACCCTCAAATGTCATGGGAGTATAACTAAAGGGCTGTCAGACAGCAACCATGGAAGCTGAAGGACAGAGATAATGTTTAGAAGTAAAGGAGGAGGAATATGAAAGTTAACCCTGAATGGCATGAGATGGAGCTCATAAATACTATGACATAATAAGCCAGTAAACACCATAAAAATTGCTTGCAAGTAAATATTCAGGAAAGCACTAAGAAGAAAGTTCTATCAAACCTGAAAATGTAAAATAATGCACTATGAATGCAGCTGGTTTTATCTTTATTTTTAAGAAAGAATAGTCCAAATTTACATGACCTTAGTGGAAAAGCAATTTTCTCCAAAGCATTCTCTTTGCTGCTTTTGTTCCTATCCTTTCTTACAAACATATATGCCATACTGGGCAACTAACACCAACACTGAGCACTGATCTATCTACTCTTAAGATTTCCATGTATTTCAGTAAAAATTAACCTGACACAAATGCAGTTGTTTATTACCTATATTATCTAGCAAAAAAACACCAAACCAACAAGACAAACAAACAAAAGGCATTAAATAAGTCAAGTCTGAAGAAATCAATTTTCCATACAATTTCTTATTTTTATATATATATGTTAAAGAAAAAAAAAACAACCAACCACACACAGAGAACAAAACCAGCCACCAACCTGAGTATTTTCATTAAATGCCATTCTGACACACATACTTGACTCATTCCAGGCAGAAAAAAAAGCTTTTGCAAGGAAACAGCAAGTAAAATATTTATGAGTCTTCTCCAATTTGCAAATTTCCCAAGCTCCCTACCTTTTGTAATGTCAGGAAATAGCTACTATAAACAGCCTAAAAACCTGCCAAAATATAAGCATAACTGAGGCCAACTAAAGTTGAGCCAGGCTTCTCCCTCCCTCCTTCCCCACCCCTTGGGAGGTTCCTGTCAGGAGGACAGGCTGGCCACAGATGCTACCTTGGCATAAGTGGAGCTGGGGTCTTCAGTGAGCTCACCTCCCCCTGCTCGGCTCCCAGGGACAGCTGCGAGGAAGCGACGCAGGCAGCAGCCATGGGCTGGGACAGGGTGGGCACACACAGCCCAGGGAGCTAGAACACCAGTAAGGCAGGGCTGGAGGCCAGGGGCTTGTAAGCCCCAGCAGCCAGGAGCTGTGAGCCTGTTGCTCACCTGGAAAGCCACAAAGTTTCCCAAGCAGAATCCCAGAATGGTTTGGGTTGGGAGGGAGCTTTAAAGTCCAATCCCCCTGCAATGATCAGGGACAAATTACTTTGCAGCTTTCTATCTGCCCATACACAGGCTTTGACTCTCAAATGTCAGATGTAATGTTACTTTGATTATCTTGGAGACAAGAACAGAAAGAAGATTCTGCTTTTTTATTATTATTATTTTTAAGCTAAGTTCATCTCTGGCTCCTGGTAGAGGCAAGAACTCCAACCACTTCACAATTGCTTCTTCAAAACTATAAGCACATATGCTCAGTGGCTTTATTTACTCAATGGTTCAAAGTTTCATTTCATATCCACATTGGCCCAGACAATTCCTTTCATTATTTTAAGAAAAGCTAAAGATGGAAACTTTTCATGTAGCCTCCACTTAGATTACGGTGGCAAGGAATGGCATTTCCACCACGCCGCTAACACAGGCTCTTTGTTAAAATGTGGCCAGACAAAGAGAATACAACAGAGTGCTTATTGACTCCTCACCAGAGCTATTTGGGCTGGCAGCAATGTTTGACTGATTGGGCAGAGGCTTCTCCAAAGACAGGACGCTTGTAATGCGCCAAGAGCCTCTCACACAAAAGACACTACTTTACAATGCCAATCAGGACTCCCATGTTTTCTTCCTCAAGGATCCTAAGTCAGGCCAATATTTATGCTTATCAGAGAAGACCAAAGACTATTCTATTCTTTTGGAGGCAATTACCCTGAAATATATTCTCAGAAAGAAATCTGTTGCAAGGCAACTGGAAGGTTCCTAGGAAGCTGGCTGTGCTACCACCTACAAAGGACAGCAAAAGCTGATACAGAAGATCAGGATAGAGACTGGGACTCAAAACAACATATACCCCATAATATGTATTTTTTCATGTGCTCAGTCATCAGTCACAGAAACTGAAAAGAACTAGAAACTTACAAAGCCTTCCTTCAAACAAAAGTCTTGGGAGTGGGGAGAAGTTGTCAAACCTCTTTCTGGGGTTCACTTTGCAAATACAGTAATATGTATTTCTTCTCCATGAAACAAAACAATCACCTCTAATACATTTATTGGGATAGCTTAGTCCAAATATCTAGCTATTTTGTTTTCCACTGGATACCTTATCCTGCCTTGAGAAGCAGACTGAGAATCCTGAGTTACCAGTATCTTTCAAGTTGGCACTGCAACCCAGATCATGCTCTCTTGTCACAAAGGCGCTTGTGACTCCCCACACACTAAGTAAAGATTAGTTCTGGATGCTAGAGTATCTTAAAAATTATTCTATTGCTACAATTTTAGAAGTGATTCAGAAAGTCCACTATTGTGTTCAAGCCTATATCCAATCTTCATTAATACCTTTTATTTTCAGCTTTAACCTTGCAATTTAATTGCCACTGGTTATACAGAACTTGAACACATCACACATTTCTTCTCGTCCTCTTACTAGGGAAAGTTACTTACAGAAGGATGTTATTTCAATCAATTATGAATGAAAGAAAAAAAAAAAAAATCAGCAACTTGATCAAAGTCTCATTCGGTCCTGCCTTGAGTTTTGCCTGGAATGACCACATCAATACATACTAGGAAATTTCAATACATACTAGGAATTTCAAATGCCTTTACAAGCACTAGCTGATCCTTCTAACACACACAACAGAAAGCCAACATCAACATAGAAACACAGAATCGTAGAATAACAGGTTGGAAGGGATCTCAAGATAACCTAATTCAACCTTTTAAGGTTTAAAAAAAGAAGAAATATATATATGTAGCTTACATGAGATGGCCCAGCACCCTGTCAAGTTGAGTCATAAAACTGTCTAGTGGAGGGGAATCCACCACTTCCCTTGGGAGATTATTCAAATGCCTAACTGTTCTCATGGTGAAACATTTTCTTGCATGCATGCATAAGTGCACTGCAACTCAGCAACATCAGCACAATGCGCTGCCTTAAGTTTTAACAATGCTTTTTCTTTTCTTATTCCTGATCTTCTCTCCCTCGCTTTTTCTGTTTCCAGCCCTCTTCTGGGTCTGCAGTTTGCTACTGCTGGCATTCCCTGCGCAGTGATGGAAGTGCCTGGGAGGCAGGTGGATGGCCAAGCCACACGCAGGGTCTGCAGCCACCTGGTGTGCGGAGCCTTGGATTCCTCCTATGGGTAGCCCCATCACCATGTGGCCACTCGTACAGCTGTTGTACTGGTTCTCACTTCACCCCGTCCTCTTCCACATCACCTCGGTATCTTCAGCACTTTTCCACCACCCTTTCCTTACAGTCCAATTTAAAGCTTCCTCAAGGCCCCAAAACCAGCATCCACTGACATCAGTGATTTAGAAGCTCAGCTATGCTTTCAAGAAGAAACATCTTTGCCTTATTTTAAACTTTTTTTTTTTTTCATTTTATAAAGGACTCAAAAAAGCACTCTGTACTGATTTACACTGTGCCTTTCACAGCTCTTTATAACTAAATCTACATGTCTCTGTCCAAGTCTCTATCCTTATTCTGTAGAAGCTGCCATAAACAAGTTCTGTAACAGAAACAGTCCATTGCCATCTACAATGCACTATGTTCTATTAGAAAGGAAACATACCTTCAAAACCTTCATCAGCAATGGAACTAGCTGCAGAGAACTATACAGAAAGTGGGAAATAAGAGCAAAGGACACATAGCAGATTCATAAAGGACAATGCAAAAGAAAGTCAAGCAATGTACTGGAACAACATAAAAACAGGTAGCTGGACAAAGCATGCAGCTGCATGCAAGACAAGATCATCTTTGAGACAGTTTTCCAAGAAAATGTAACTTGGAAAAATTCCTCTACAGTTTAATAGAAAACACAATGAAAAATAAAATGTAAAAAGGGATTTTATTCCCACAGAGGGGGGAAAAAAAAAAAAAAAAAGATTTTGGCGACAACACCCTTGAACAAAGTTTTATTACATCTGAAGTGCCTGCCAACTTATAAGATTTCTAAAAACAGGAATTTAAAAAACAAAAGTTTTTAAATAAGAAAAGGCAGCAATTTGTTTTGAATCATGAAGCCAGCTGGCTTAGCATCTGATTGAAAGAAAATTACAGATCACAGTAAACATCATGGGTAAAAATAAAGAGTAATCAGAGCCCCTCCAAAAAGGAAGGAAAAAATAAAAAAATAAAATCAAACCAAAAGGCTATCCATAAAACCAATAATTTTGAGCCTCTTCTACGCCAGCCATAATTACCACATTGCAAAATGCATTTCTCTTAAAGTTATTCAACTTCTTTGTGAATTTTGCCAAATAACTATTGGAAAGCAGAAAGAGCAGAACAGGCTCATCAAGAAAATAAGTTAAAAGTATCGTTGTTAAAAAAAAAAAAAAAAGTATTACCTTGTGGGATTCAAAATATATACCACATCAACATTAAATTTTACAACAAGGAATGATACAGGACTGTACTGTCTCTTTCAATGCTGAAAACATGTAAAAGTGTCCAAAGTCAAATTCCAAGCTCACGCCAAAAACTAATGGCAATATTCAAACCTGAACACGCTCCCATCTACTTTTAGTATGGATCGGTCTTCAGAAAGCACTGTATGTAGTCACATATACGTATGGGGGTGGAAAACCCCACAGTTGGTTAGAGTACCAACTAACTCTACAGTTCCCTCTCCTGCTAGTTTCAATCAGGAATCCTAAATTATATCAAAATCACATCAGTCAATATAAACACGAATAGTTTTCTTTCTTTTAGAAAGAAATGTATGGGGTAGAATCAGGCTGAAGGAACAAATTCTGTATCATGTATTTTATCTGTGTATCTCAAGTTAAAACTGTTCGAACCAAATTAAGACAGAACACAAAGCAGACAGCATTGCTTGGAATGTTTACACTTTACATCTTAATTTCACAGAATCACAAAATATTCATGGTTGGAAAGGACCTCCTAGATCACAAGTCCAACCATACCTATAACAAAAAACTTCCTAACTACCCTGATCTAACATGACTTCAAAAACACAAAATAACCCCTACCTGCCTGCCACTAGAGCATGTCCCGAAGCACCAGGTCTACCCATTTCTTAAATACCTCCAGGGATGGTGACTCCACCACCTCCCTGGGAAGGCTGTTCCAGTGCCTCACCACTCTTTCTGTAAAGAATTTCTTCCT
>JANHFX010021489.1:42526-55553 GCA_027560015.1 Chloroceryle amazona | reverse complement strand
AGAGCAGGGGGCCCAGCAGCGCAGGGTCCAGGCAGGTTGGGAATCTCTCCAGAGAAGGAGACTCCACAGCCTCTCTGACACCCTCACAGCAAAGAAGTTTCTCCTCCTGTTCAGATGGAACCTCCTAGGCTCCAGTTTGTGCCCGTTGCCCCTTGTCCTGTCACTGGGCAACACTCACAAGTCTGGCCCTGACCTCTTGACACCACCCTTGAGCTATTGATCAGCACTGATCAGATCCCCAGATGGAAGATGTTTCATTAGTAGCTTCGATTTGTGCGTCAATCCAACCCTATACTAGACAACAGTGAATCTACCACTGTGAAACTCTTCCTGAATATTTGACAGCAAAGAGATAGGAAGCTCTCTGAAATGATGCCTGGCAGAATGGATGACCCCTGACAAAGCCCAGCAGGAGCTGCCAGGCTGGAGGGAGCCATTAAGCGCATTAAAATATTAACCTGGGTGGAGCGTGGGGCAGCGGAGCGGGGGAAGCGTTCAGATGTCACCTGTGAGAGGAGCGGGTGCCAGCGGTGAGGGTGCTGCCTGCAGATGCAGGGAGGCTGCTCGGCCGGATCGCGCGGCACCGCTTCCCCGTGGCACCCTGAGCAGGGGGATGTCAGCAGAGGAGAGGGCTGACGTGTGCTCGGAGAGAGCTGGGAGCAAACTTTGCTTTCATCTGCCGCTGGAGGAGAGGAGCCTTTGGCACTGCCAGCCTCAGCGGCTCCTCCTCATTTTGGGGGGTGAAGAGCAATAATTAATTACCCGCCTCCTGCAGCGACAATGAGATGGGTGATGTGAGCTGATGACCTTCCACTGACGCAGCTCCAGTGGTGCCCTCTGCCCGTCTCTCCCTGCCAGCTGTGTGGGACCACAGCTCCCAAACCCCCAGCCGGCCCTGGGGGGCAGGCAGTGCCAGGGCAGGGGAGGCTTGAGGAGCGATGGCAGTGTCTGGCCACCACTGCACAGTGCCCGCTGGGGCAGCTGACCCTCCCCACCACCAGGCATGCTGGATTAGACCAGCCCTGGTAGATGAATCACTTTCCCTGCAGTAGTGAGCTGCCTGCAAAAGAACAGCTCCTTTCTCTTGCTCTCCATCTATCCACACTGAATTTCACTGAGTAACCCCTGGATCTGTTCTGACACAGCAGGACGGAGAAGATGGGCGCTGCAGTTTGTGCCATGTCCAGAGCACATCAGAGAGCCAGGGGAAGCTGCCAGTGGCCCTGGCCAGACCCAGTGAAACCACAGGGACCAGGCAGGTCTCAGCACCTGGTGCAGTGGGAAGACAAGGCAATTCTCCATCACCTTGAAGCAGGTGCCAAGTCCTGTCAAAAAGGGCATTTTGGAGCGAGTGACCTCATTTCTGGTGCCAGATTCCCTCTGCAAGCACATGCACATCTATGAACACACACAAATGCACTTTCTTTAGCTCTCCAGCACTTCCAAAGACACCGCAAACTCCCAGATAAATGTAACACTCTGCTCCCTACCAGGACCTGCTGGTTACACACCCAGCATCAGTAAACCCCACTTTTCTAACAACTTCTATTGCCACAAATGGTCAGCGTGGTGCACAACAGCAGAGCTCTTCGCTTGGCACAGCTCCGGTGGTGCAGACCATGGCACCCATCCTCACCCAGCCCTGTGCCACCTCCCATCACCTGTACTTGCCTCGATTCCTGCAAAAGGGCTTTTCTCCACCCTCCCCCTTTACTCCAAGCCTTCATTAAAGCAGCAGATTCAGTGACAAATATCACTAGGGGTTATTTATTAATGAAATACCAACACCGTGCAATTCTCCAAGCCTCCAAAGGACTCATCTCAGGATCAGCTCCTGAGCTTCACAGTGGCTCTTCTCTCCAGCTCATCCTGGAAGGGGATTAGTGGGTGTTATTTTGAGTCAGCTGCCCCTTCTTATTGCCTGCTAATGGTTAAAGACTTGGGTGCCTTGCAAAGTTAACTATCGCTGAGAAAAACAAAGAAAAGGATGCAAGCTGGGGACTAAGCCAGTGCTGTTCTACCATCTGCTTCCCCAAGCTGTGTTTGGAGATGGATCAGGGAGAGAGATTTGGGGTTCAGGAGTTTCTAGAGACAGGGCCCACTATCAGCAAAGGGCACGATGCTGCGTCACCTGCAGCTCCACCCTGGAGGAGGGACTACTACAGAGCAGGGACCTGAAACCACCTGGTGCGGCGCAGCCACGATGTCTCATGTTCAGCATCTCCTGCTGCTTCCTACTTCCAGTGCAAGAGCCCACTCAAGGAGGAGTTTAAGAGCTAATGCACTTGCAAACCAGGAGAGAGATTTACACCCAGATGAATTTTGCAGCTCAACAGCTGCTTAGCTGAGCAATTTTGACCCTCTCTGGCTACAAAACTTTTGCTACGCTGGAAGGTTTGAGAAAGGGTTGGTCTTGCTGCTGAGGCCTCATCAGAGAGGTATCCTTTGAGCAGATTTTCCTCTCTTTCCCCATTATGATGAGCCAGGGGTTACACCTGGACACTGTCTGCCTTTTGGCCTTTCTCCCCTGCCCCACCAGGTCCTCTCACCCAGAGCAGGCTTTACCTGGGGGGACACTCACCCTCTGCCCAGTGGGTGCGCACGTGGGAGCTGCAGCTGCTTCTCCCTTCCAGACCCCATCCAGCCCCAAAATGTGCAGCTCAAGCCCAGGGCAGAGTTTAGGAGAAGCTGGATGCTTGCCCCAGGGGAGAGCATCTCTGAGGAGTCTCCAAGCACAGTCCCAGACTGCAACAGCTGAAGTCCCCATCCACTAGGTTATTTCAAGCCCAGCACACGCTCTGTCTGAGCATCACTCGTGCTCTCACCTATTCCACTCCTGTCTTTCTCGGCTCATTTTCTCTTCTCCCTCACATCTTTTTCCTCCACTAAACCCCCACTTGCCTCTGCTAATCCGGTTGGCGCTGATATCATTAGTGAGGCTGCCGAACTCTTCCTCGAGTTGCAGAGTAAACTGCTCAAAGATATTAATGGGATCAGTGGAAGTGGGACCAGCATGAACCTTTTTGCCGTGCAAATCATTCTGCCTCTGTTTTTTTCTGCAGCCACGTAGGTTGGAAACTTCTTTACCAGGCATGAATTGCAAATGCTGGGCAGAAGAGGGTGAGCAGGCAAGGGTACCTCCTGGATCCATGCTTGAAATATCAAACTGGAGGGGGAATTACAGATGGTAGCAGAAGGAAAGTTAACTCAGCCCTTCACTCCCAGCTTCCTGCGCTGCAGCGCTCGGGCTTGTCGAGGCTGGGCAAAACTCAGCGTGTTCATGCAATGCCCAGAAAAATTCATCACAGGAATGGTCACGAAGGGTCTGCACGTGTGCCCCAGCTGAGGGGGTACTGAAAAACTCGTAATCACTTTTTTTTTAATAAAAGCATTACATATAACCAATAAAAAAACACACTGCATCTGCAAAGCCCACCAGTCAGAAGTGAATTGTCAGGATATGGGACCCTGGTTGTGAGCAGAGCCCTCCGGACCTTGAGGTACCACCCTCCACAGCCCCATCCCTGCTCTCAGCAGGTGGCATTCCCTCTCTCCTGCAAAGGCAGAGCCATCCCTTCCCCTGGGGCTTTCCTCTCCTGGGTACCCACCACCCAGGACCCCCAGCCTCTCACGAACGAGCTGTTTATACTGCCAGCTTCTGTACACTGGATATTCTTTTCTTCACACTTAAGACAGGAAACCAAGGCAACAAGAGAGTTGAGGATTAAAGGTGCTCACCACTGTTGGATGTCCAACTGGAGATGCTATTAGTTATTTTTAGTACTTTTAGCGCTTCCCGTGCTCACGCTACAATTCCAGCCGGGTTTGATTGCACCACAGGCTCTGCTGCTCTGTACAAAGGGCCATACAGTCAAACACCTAAATTATGATGAATGTGCAATAAATGGTCACTTGAGAAAAGTGGTCTCCGATTTAAAAGCAACAGAACATCTTTTTTTTTTTTTTTCCCAGGGTTTCAACCTTTTTTCTTTTTTCTTCTGCCTACAACAAGAAACCATCCTCCCTCTCCTGCACCCACTACACCATTTACCATGCCTGTGGTGAAGGCAACAACCATCTCCCACAGCACTGCTCCATGAGCTATCTCCTGAGCGAGTCCATCCGTGTGCTGACCAAGCTGGAACGCTCTGGAAAAGTTAATCCCCAGCTTCAGCGCTGGAGAACCCAACAAAGTGGTGGCAGTTACCAGCTTGGGGACTCCACAGCCTGAAACTTGTGATTAAGCTCATGCCTTCCCAGGTTTCTCAGCATGATGCCTGAAGATGTGCGTGCGTGGAGCAGATAAATTAATTTATGGAGAAAAACTAAGCTGCTGCCCAGTGCACCCACAGATACTTCTCAGCCACTTTAATAGTGTTTGGATGTTTGAAGAAAAATCACCATCCAGGTCCTAAACTGGGAGAACTCATCCATGCTGGAGTGAGAGTGGAGAAGGGGCTTCAGTGGAGCTATGCTGAGATACCACAGGTGATGGGCTGCATATTACAAATGTTCCAGGTAGTCTGGCTTCTTCTGGTAATACCGTCATAAACACTTGCAGAAACGCTCTCCCAAAAACCTTGAGCTAGAAAGTGTGAAAAATTCCCTACCCTGCTTCAATAATTTATCCTGGAGATTCAATAAAACCATCACTCTTCCAGAGCATTTTGAAGCTAACCTCAGCAACTAGAAGGGCCAGACATTTAATTACAGCAAAGGAAAGCAAAACCAAACACGCCAGAATAAAAGCGAGCTCGGAAAGCCCGGCTCACACCCTGTGAGCTCAGGAGGATCCCCTCACCCCACCACAGCCCCCTTGGAGGTGGCGTGGCTCTGCCAGATGAAGGACTGGGATGTCACAGATGAGAAGAGCAAGATAGTTTTAATTCTGAGTGGTTGTTTAACCTGTTTCATCACGGTTGCCACTTTAACCCCGCACGAGCCAAAGGCAAACGCAGGCGATGCTGGCTCAGTCTCCCAGGCAACCTCAGCACTGGGAGGTTTAAGAAAAAGCAGACAAGCTTTAATAGGGATGATAAAGCCCAGTCAGTAATCGTGCTGGAAATTACACATGTCAGCACCTGCTTCACCATGGCTTGCAATTAATCCCAGATTTGGCAGGGTGCATTTCCCACGTGGCGATGGCACCGTCAGGATGCTCCTGTGCATCAGGCACCGGCAGTCAAGTGCAGGATGGGAGGGGATAGGGGCTTGGAGCACAGCAAGTGTCCTTGGTGGGACAGAAATCCCCACATTAAGCATCTGGGGACACCAGCTGGGAGAAGAAACAACACAGCTGAGCATCGTGTCCCACCCCAACGTGTTGGCCAAAGGGATGGGCATTGCCTCAGATCCCCATCAACCTGCTCCGCATTTAAGCCACTTTCAAGGTCCCAGCCTTTATCTTCCTGTTATATCTTTTTGGAGCCCCAACTGTCACATCCGAGCAGCTCACTGGGCTCAGGCCCACAACATTGCACTGGGCACATGTCCCTGCTCCTGTGCATTTTCCACCAGTCTCTCATTAGCTTCACCAGGAGATAATTCATCAAGGTGAGGATGTGACTCTCCCCATTTTGAAGGTATCCAGCACGGGCAAACCAAATTCCTCTCTTGCACTGAACTGCAGAGCTCCAGCTCCCTGCTGCTATTACCACAACTGCTCCAACACCCCAGCAGCTTCAAAGGAATCCATTTCCTTCCGTTGACTCTATCACCAGCCAGAGCCAGATGTACCCAATTTGGTTTTATTAACTTCAGTTATTAAGTTATGAAGCACGCAAAGTTTTCTGAGCTGAGTCTGACCTGTTCTTTTCCCTGCGCTGCTCCTCCAACCTCCAGCTGCAAAGAAAAACTTTATCCTATGAAATCTGAAAGCTCAAAACCGGCAGTAAACCAGAAACACGGGAAAAGTGCCATTTCCAAATCTGAAGAAATTAAATAATAAAAAATTGCAGCATTTAAACCATGAGGGACAGAAAGCTCCAGGCTCAGTGAGGAGCCCCCGGGCCCCTCACACTGTTACCAACTAACATCTTTTGGTGAGGGGTTCTAGGCAGCTCCAAACATCAGTAATTCTAACAGTTAATAGCAGTGGAATCTGGTTGTTCAACACAGAATCAGTAGTAGTAGTACATATTAATTGATAGCAATTGCATGCTAATTAACTCACCAAGTAATATGTTTATCTAGCAGAATGGATCCCACTATTGGCACAGGGGTTATCAGCAAAGGCAGCGATGCATAATTAAAAAATACATGAATGATTATTGAAAGATTTCTCTATGCTAATTAATATTTCTCCTAGCTCAGTTTGCCCAGCAATTCCTTCCATCCCATCCTCTCAAAACATTGCTTTCAATACAGTGAACTTCTAAACATATATCTGGCTTCAATTTAGAAATAAAAAGCAACTGGGAGGTATTTTTTATGCTCAGAGAGAACACGGTGATAACAAGGAAGTGAGAAAGAGGAAGTGAGAGACCCCAGGGAGAGCTTGTGGCTCATCATGGCCGAGCTGCTCTGAGCTGAGCAGACCTCACTGGTGCTGCTGGCAAGACCTTCTGCAGGCTGCAGTGAAAGGAGGCAACCAAAAATACCTCAAACACCCCTACCAATCAAACACTGGCCTCAGAATCGTGCAGATGGAGGCCACAAATCCCATGGTCCTATCCAAATAAATCTCTTCTCCATCAGAAGGATGGAGCAAAACCACACCATGACACAGAATGAGAAAAGAGGGGTGGTGATGAGGGGAGAAAGATGGTTTGATGGTGATTAAGCCCTTGGTTCTGAGCCCTGAAACCATGTGTCGTGACCAAAGGGCAGAAACCCAGGAGGACAAGAGGGGCCAGCCCAGTGCCAGATCCTCCATGGGGATCCCGCTTCTGGAAAAGCTTGGCAGGGAAGTGGCATGGGCTCTGCTATCATCCCTGCTTTGCTCCCCAACCCTGCAACCGACTTCTTGGGGGCAACCCAGCCCTTCCCACAGCCCTGCCACCCAAATCCAGAGCCACTGCCAAATGCAGCACCCGCCGGTTAAACTTACAGGAGCAAAGCCCTCCATGAGAGATGCCATGTCCAGGCTACCTCTGCCTAGGCAGTGGGATCTCAGCCAGCAAAGGGATCCTGCAGAGCATCTGCTCTGCAACACAGACCCAGGCCAAGCCTCTCAGGAAAGCCCACGTTAGCAGGGCTGCAGATACGATGGGCACTGCAAAGCCAGGGAGACACTGAGGTCCCTCGTGCATCCTGGGAACAGAAGCCACTTCTGTACAACGTGGGTACACACAGGTCTGGGCACGCAGCAAAAGCAGAGTAAAGGGAATGATAAAGGTTATAATGTCACACACTCAAAACTTAAGAAAATGTGAGAACTAAGGTTGTCAAGGTAACCTTAATGCAGCCTCGGGCAATTACGCACTTTGATGAAGGTGTTGATTGCAAGACCACAGACAGGAGGGTTATCCAAAGGACCTGTCTCTCCCCAAACGCCAGAGGTGATGGTGCTGAGATGGAGCCAAGTGCCTCTGGATACCTGAAACAGTCTGGAGCTTGGCATTTAGGCATCCCAAAAAAACCACCCCTGGGTACCCTGGAACATCCGCAGGCTTCTCAGTACCCTACAAACAACTTCATCTGCAGCTTTTCAGCACCTTGTTTACTCTTCGTTGGAGGACACACAGCTCCTACATTATTGTACTCTATTCAGATGCTGTTCTGCATGCACAATTACTCAGCTCCTCATGGGTTGCTTATCCTTTGCTCAACACCAAAAAGCAGCAGTTTTTCACAACCAATAAAGTGATTAAGTTCCCAATTTCGCTGTTATTATCCCTGTTTTACAGACGGTGAGCTAAGGCCCAGGCACGGTAATGTAAAAACCATCCACTACATTACATGCACCAAATTTGAGACATTTAGACTTGATTTTTCAGAGTGCTTAGCATTAAATGACACTTCCCCTGCTCAAAGCACAGCTCTCATTGACTTCGGTTGAAGTTTTTACAGCTCCACATTAATGCAGATCATTCCCAGAGCAGGTTCATTGCCTGTGCTGAGCGAGGCAAAGGTGAAAAACGAGGATATGATCAGGCCATTAAAGGCGGCTTCCTAATGCATATGCACCGAGGGGCTGCCTGAAGGCTGCACAGCAAACTGACCCTGGCACCTCCCGGCTTTGGAGTTTTGCAAACTTGGTAATGTTTGCTGAAGAGGAGCCTCGTCGGGGTTTTATTCTGGGTAGGGAGGAAGGGGAAGATGTTCAGCCTGGAAAAAGAGGGCATTTTTCAGCAGCGGGTGCAGGATGCAGCATCCTTGCTCAGCCTTTGGTGGGCAGAGCTGTCCCCAAGGCAAAACCGCCTGGGCAGGCTCCTCCCTCCCTGCTCACAGTCCTCATCCCTTCTTGTCCCAGTATAGCCCATTCCTCTCTCCATTCCCCCAGTCCCCCTTCCCCGCTAGACCCAAACTCGGTGTTCTGGGCCAAGCTGCTGCCGTCGTCACGCCCTGGGCCAGCGCTGCGGAGCGGGGATGCTGAGCCGTGCTCGGGCTCGGCGGAACGCTGCCGACTCTCGCTGCTAAAATCAAACAAGACTTCACGCCGTGTGCAGCAATTCAAGTTTTTCAAAAGAGCTTTTAAGCTGGCCAAATTAAGGCAGTCTGCCTCGGTCCTCTGCAACATTTTTGCCTGGGGGAGAAAAAGAAATCTTAGAAAAACAAGCAATCGAGCAAAAGCCTAGACAAAAGGCCTGGGATCTCTCATCCTAAATTATTAAAGGCTGAAAACATCATGAGATGGGTCAGACCACCCCAGTATCAGGCAGTGATTGCAGCCCTGCCTGGGCTGGTTCAAGTAAAACATAGATTCACACAGACTTTATGTGGCATGGTGAAAAATGCCATTAATCTCGCTGCCGTGATGAGCTCTGGGCACTTCCTCGCTCCCTCACCCGTATCCACTCCCAACACAGCCCTGATCAGACACTGGAGAGGAACGGAGCATCCAGCCACTTTGCCCTTGTCTTTGCCCTTCAGAATAATCATCCATCAGCAAACCGAGATTTCAGGTCACTGCTTGTTCGTCATCCCAAAGGGATGAGCCTGGGATGAGCTAAAGGATTCTGCCATTTCAAACACATATTCTAGTCCAAAGGAGAGTTTGGCTGTGGCAGTTCCCATCTCTCTGCTCCACTTTCCCAGCCTAGATATTGGGAATTTGCTTGCTCGGGAAACTGGAGAGGCCAGAAAGACAGAAGGGAACTGGAAGGATACCAGGCCACGTGCCAGCTCCATCTCCTGCTCCTGTGACCCAGCCCTGGGGGTTGCACAGCCCCCCCCAACGCCACAGCTCGTCCCCCAGAGGCAGAGATGTCCTACAGTGCCCCATGGGTGTTGAGGATGGAGCCAGTACAGGCTACAGCAGACAGAGCTGCATCTGCCTTCGGTCATCATGAGCTTTTTGCAAAGACAAGCTTGAGAATCCCAGCTTGGGGCTCAGACTTCAGCATCTGCTTAGCCACAAATGAGTCACTGGGGTTTTCTTTCCCTTTTATAGCCTTTGAGGGTATTCTGGGCAAGTTTTCTGTTCTAATGGGCTCTTCTGGGTCCGATTTTGTAGAAATTCATGACAGTCACCAGGAAAAGTTGGACTTTGCAGGGAAACTGGCAGGGGGTAACCCTTTACCCCTTTGCTTGCCTGCAGCCAGGCACCAGGACCAGTCACATCCCAAGCTCAACCACTCTCATTACACAGTGATTGTGGTGGGTTTTTTCCAAGATACGTATCAAGTGCTTAGATGCTTATATAAGCACTTTAGAAGTGCCGATAGAATTAGAGTAGATAAATAAGAAAGGGCCAGGGCTGCTGGATCAGATATCCATGCCCCAATTTTTCAGATGCTCTTCCTATTGATCTGCTGGGAACAGACAATGCCAAGCCCCTGGGAAACTGGGTGCTGGGGATTGGCCACCTCCACACAGGCAGGCGAAAGCACTGGGACTGCAGGTCCCTGCCCCAGTGAGACACTTGCTGCAGGCAGGATGACCCAGAGAGGAGGGAGCCCCTGAAGATCGCAGCAGCTCAGCATCCTTGGGTGGCTCCAGGGGCAACAACAGCCTCTGCAATAAAGCTCCATCCAGCTGAACTCCCTGAAAGCCACGCAGCTGGGTGATCTTCACCAACCCCTCTGCATCCCAGGGATCACCAGCCCCCATCCACCCCTTTCCCCACTGCTCCCAGCCACGGCATGGGGTGAGCAAGCATCCCGTGGCCTGGAGGTGCGTACGGCTGCCCATGAGAAACAAAACCAGAACTTTTTGGAGACCTAAACAAACACCACACACCTGGGTCACTTACTAGGGCTACATTTATGCATACATATATATATATGCATAGCTTTGCTGCTATATATAGTACTTTCTATCAGCAATGCTTGCTGGCTCTGAAAAAGCCAGGTGAATGTCCTCAGACTGAGGAACTGAGGCACAACTCGATTATTTACAGCTCATTTCCAGAAGTACTCTTTGAAGTTTGAATCCAATTAATTTTATACCTGGGGGGAGATTTGCATAGGGATTTTCCATCCATATGGGCAGATTTTTCAAAAGGGCTTGGCTCTTATCTAGGCACCCAATGCAGACTCTGCTTTCCAAGGTGTCCAGCATCTATTAGTAGCTCTTTGGAGTACAGCCAGGTTTGTCACAAGGGCAGCATCCTCCTTGGTAAGTCACCATTCACCAAGCCCGTCTGAGGACACCACCTCCACAGGTCTGGTATCCAGAGGTGAGGAGCACCCTGATTGCTGCTGCCTTTGGTAGGGACCCATCTCACCCCTGCCTGGAGATGCAGGCACCTTAGAGCAAATAATTTCCTACTACAGAGAAAATGAGAGGTTTCTGCTGGTTTAAATCCCTGAACAAGTTCAGCCCAGGATCAGAGAGATGCCACCACTGGCATAGGGGATGCGATGGGCATCAGTAGCTGGGGGAAGGCCAGGACCACCCTGTGCAGGAGTCACATCCCATTAAATCACCTTGGCTATTACCTGAAAGTGCACCCACACTGCCAGGAGGGTTTGTCTCCTGTGCCCCCTGCAAAGAAGTGTGACAGTGGCAGCTAGAGCTGCCTGGACAGACCTCAAAGCAGCTACACACTGCCCCCAGCTCGCAAACTCTTTGGGACAGGAGCTGTATTTAGACCTGCACTTGGGGCAGCCACTCCAGTGAGCTTTTCCTGTCTTGCAGTCTTACAAACACCCCATCAGAGAGGTGAGCAAGCACCTCCCCACGTCCCTTCACACCCCCAGCGCAAACCACAGCCCTCAGGAGCCCACAGTGCCGAGCCTGAAAAATCTCTGATCCAGGTGACAGCTGCAAAACGTCGCCTCCAGACTTCTGAGGAAGAGACGGAGCTTCAAATGCACGTGAGACCCCCCCAGAGACCAACGGTTCCCAAGCAAAGGGCACCCACTGGGAGGGAGCAGGCAGCCCTGGCTGCAGCAGCACCTGGTGTAATGAGCTGACCCGCAGGCTTCCCCCTGGCTCTCCAGCTCGGGGGGTAATTGCTGAACATTTTTAGCTTTGCCTGCGGCCATATCATCTAGCAAAGGCTGCTGAGCTGTGTCCAGGGCCAGGTTTGTTCAGAAAAAAAAAAGGATAATCGGCATTTAAAAAGAGGGGGGAAAAAAAAGGAGAAAAATCCAGCACTGAACTCTGTTGCATCCATTTTTGTTTCTGCTGAACCAACTTGTCTACCATTGAAGCAAATGGCAGATGAAGAAAACATTGACTTTCTGTTTGGGTCAATAAGCAAGATAAATAGAGTGGGGAATTGAACATGGATCAGGGAACATCATCATTTACCTGAGGAAGAGAGGGGGTTAAAGGCAGCGAGGCTGAAGCAGAGCACACGGCCAGCTGTACCTCACCTGTCTCACGGAGGAAATTTCACCTGGGAGCTCAGCACTGAGAGGCAGGAACTGTATCAGCTCCACCAAGGCTTGGGACTATGCTGTGGGACTTGGTCTGGTCTGCTTAAAGCAGAAGACCCCAGACCCAAATCCTGAGATACAGCAATGGGGGACTGCACTCCTGCAAGTGAGCATCTCCTGGTGCCAATGGCCTTTGCCTGGAGCTCACCCATCCCCAAATCACCTGATACATGCATAGGACTGGTCACTTTGGGCTCTCCAAACTTACACAGGGAGACCGACTCATTTTGGGGATGATCCCCCTGCCATCATCTGATCATGGACTGCAGCAAGAGCTGATTGGTGCCCAGAGCTCCAGAGACCAGATCTCCACTGATTAGAAAAGGCAGCCTGAGGGACTGGCTCAGATACAGATCTAGGGATGACCTAAGCTGCTCCTAAGCACAGTTAAATCAGTCCCCAGCTCCGGCCCTTGGAACTACTTGCAATAGATGCCAGGGAGAGGAGAAGGAGCCTGTTATTTGACTTCCTGAGGAAAGGGAAGGTCTTGAGCTCACTTAGCATTATGTAGCTAAAACACCATTTAGGAGAGAGACAAAAAGCCTCAGTTATGAAAAAACCTCCTTGCACTTTGCAGTGTCTTGGGCAGCACAGATCTACTGTGAGACACAGACCTGAAAGATGCTGAATTCCCAGTGCCCACTACAGGATTTGTTCTCCTTGCTGTGCTATCCCATCTTTCAGCCTCTTGACACCGTAGCTACCCTGGTTTAGATCTGCCGAGCAGGGCTATTAATGGGGAGTGCAGGTGGAAATGCAGAGGGCTGAGCAGACTCCCAGGGTTGCTCACTAGTCCTAGACTTGGGTTCCCAAAAGATACAACACTTTAGAAGATCTACCTCCTTATTTTGTTGTTTGTTTTTTTTTTTTTTATTCACAAGCCCACTGTCTCTCAACAATAACTCCCGACCCAAAGCACCGATCATAGAATGGTAGGAGTTGGAAGGGACCTCTGGAGATCAGAGAGTCCAACCCCCCTGCCAGAGCAGGGTCACCCAGGGCAGCCCACACAGGAACAGAGCCAGGGGGGGCTGGAAAGT
>JANHFX010021489.1:29780-42426 GCA_027560015.1 Chloroceryle amazona | reverse complement strand
GGGGCTCTGAGCACCCTGCTCTGGGTGCAGATGGCCCTGCTCCCTGCAGGGGGCTGGACGAGATGCGCTTTACTGGTCCCTTCCCACCCAAACCAGTCTGGGATTCTATGACAATTGCAGAGTTATGGTGAAACAGAAAGCTGGGGGAAGCAGGGCATGTTTCCTTAAAAACTGCTCTTGGGATGCCATCACCAGCTTTATTCTCAGTGGAAAAAAAGGGCAGGGGACAGCTGGAAAGGGACACGGAGCTGGGAGTTCGGGTGAGCTACTTGGTCCTGGAGTTTAAATGGATCCAGAAATCAATTCACCAGACACAGCCTTCCCACTTGCAGGGACCTGTGCCCTGGACAGAGACAAGAATGGTCTATGCTGGCACTTCAGCACATCTGGCAGGTCCACAGCTTCTGTCAGGCACTTGAGGTCATGCAAGCAGCCCACAAGGACCCTCATCAAACCTGAAATACTCTGTATGAAAAATGTTGGCCTTTAAATATCTGTGGAAACCTCCCTGGCAAGCAGGACTAGAGATCCGACCCACTACACCTTGTGAAGTAGAAGCGTTTGCCACACCAGCTGGTGCAGGTCCCTCACTCCCTGCTACGAGTCGTTCATCTGCATCACTGTCAATGTCTCTCCAGGGAGGTGCTGGGTGGCATGCATTGAAATAATATTTTAATGACTAAAGAGGAACTAATCACTTCTGAACACACAGTGATGAGGTATGGAGAAATGTCTGTATAAAATGATGCATCATTTTCAACAAACTCTAGTGAAACTCAGGTCTTGGAGCATTAAGCAAGCACTTTTTTTTTGTCTGATCCTGGAAAAAACTGAGGAGAAGCATTAGCCAGTTTGTGAATGGGGGTACCAATAGAAAAAGCAAGCAATAAAGAAGGAGTTTAATAAAACACAGTCTTACCAAGATCATGGCTTTGCTCTTTGGTGTCAAACAGCTGCACACCAATGGTCTCCTGCTTCTGATCCAGGTAGTAAGTCCCATCAGTGACCAAGTGAACTAGGACTGCTGCAGCTACCATAGGCTGGGAAAAATAAGCCTGGGAAAACAAAAGCCCCAGAAAGGCTGAGATGGAGAACTGTGGTGGGCTTTAAAAAAACCCAAGAGTCAGTCCAGGGCTTTTAAAATAACAATTCCCATCCCAGGTCACACAGAAGTCTTCTCTTCCAGTCTCTCCTACACAAACTAGATAAAGTCGAGTCAAACAGCCCTGCAGCTGGAGGCTGTAACCTCTCAGAAATTCAATAGCCTTGTCACAGGAGGGGACTTCACCACTAACTCTCCAGACAGTGCTCAGAGGCTTTGTTTTGCTATTTTGCACTGAACACACTTCAAAGAGAGGAGCAGCTCAGCCCAGGGAGGGCTGTCCCAGGATATTTTGCCTGTTGGAAAAACTTGTACAAGCAGGCAAAGAAGAGACTTCTGAATGACACATTCACTTCCTACCTTCAGCCAGAAAATGGTCTGGGTCATGTGGGAGTACTGGAAGTTGGCCGTGCAGGGGTACCAGGCGTACTGGGAGACACCATCGTTCAAGTCAATCACCTTAGTTCGACACATCTGCAGGAGAAAAACCACCCAAACAGACATAAATGACAGTAGGGAAGGATTATGACTGTGTAAAGTGTGGGGGGGAAAGCCCAGGTGCACCGCTAGGATAAAATAATACACAATAGTGATGTTCCTAAATACCATGAGTTTATTCAGAAGTTAAGTTTCCAGCTCGTCCACCTCAGTAAGAAAAAGCGAAACATGAAAAGGAGCTAGAGACACACAGCAGCTGGATGGCAGCCAACTGTCTCCTCTTAATTTGCTACGAGATCTTTGACAGCGTTCAGAACAACTTCGCCCCCTCTCAAATGGACCACGATGACTCTTCCCACTGGGTTCAAAGTTGACGATCACTGAACGTACCACCTCAGAGCACAGGCAGCCCGCAGATGCTCTCCACAGTACTCAGGCGATGTCCTATTTAAACCTGCATGTTACTGTAACCCCAGGGGAGCCGCAGATGGCCACGTGAACTTGGAAGCAAGTGTAGCCAGGAAAGGCCTCTGTCTACAACCCAGTTTGTGCAGACTGGTTTCTTGTTTTGTTAACTAGTTTCTGTAAGTGGAATCACCTTCTTCCTACACCTACAGCACTTTCCATGGCAGAAGTGGGATTATAAAGTGAACTGCTCTTTTCAAGAGAGAACAAGTAAATGAAACCCAAGTGCTGGCACAGATGAAAAGCTCAAAGAAGCAAATGCCTGAATTTAAGTATGAGGAGCTGTGCAGTGCTGTCAGTAGATAAGATGTGAACATGAAGCCGCAAGACATGGTAGGATTTACCCTGAAACCACATTGCTCAGTGGAGCTGCTTCAAAGAAGAAACATGCGTGACCACAACCTTCGTTCCTCCAGCAAACATGAGAAAGAAATGCCTACCATGCAAGGTTAGGGCTGCACTAGAAGGATGCTTCCAGCCGAGGCTCTCAGAGCACCTGAAAGGTGCCACCTCAGATTCACACCACTTTGGTAAAGTCAGTGAGTGTCACTAGCAGAGGCATGGGGATAGAGGGTATTCCTTGAGGTCACGCAGTGTAGAGGCAAGGGAGCTACGAACGTAACCCAGGAGGTCAAGCCATCTCCAGCAGCTGCGTTAGCCACGGGAGAGCCCAGGACTGACCACACAGACCACCTGCACTAGGTGCTAACTGGAGCCATGTACTTGTGAGGATAGTATTAGGTTTCCTTCCAAAACCAGAGCCTGAACTGAGCAGTCAGGGGGTGATGTGTAAAACTGTTCCCATAAGCAATTTCCCTGATTATCAGAACAAAAAGAAAACCCTCAAGTGAAACAAGAGAATTAACAGGGATGTTTTTAACCATTCCGAATCCTATGCCCACTGGGTAATTCCGCATGGAACTGCCCTCTTGGTCTCAGCAGGCAAAGTCTGGGCCATGCAAAGAGAGCCTGGGATGCCTGGGAATGAGAAACCAGATTGGCTAGAAGTGAGGTAACCACCTCTGTAATCTGCATCCCTCAAGATCCAGCACAGAGGAATCTATGGGCAAAACATAAATCATCTTTAATGGGCTGGAAGAAGATTTTTAGTTTATTTATTTTTTAAAACAACTGGGACCAAGCTTCATTGAGGCTAGCCAGTGGATAGTGTTACATTTTACAGCAGAGCAAGGCTTTACATAAACTATCTTTGGCATCTGAAATCCAGGCCAGCAATTCGACATGTACCATTTCGCAATTCTCCCTTCCTGCATTTTCAGCAGCCTGTCTCTTGTTGGGAGCATGGTTTTTATTTTAATACCTCTCCAGCTAGGGAATTTATCTTACCCACATCTGCAGTTTATACGGTCAGAGAACTCTTTGACATGAACAAAGGTCTCATTACTTTTATATGATTTTGTTCTTCTTCTTATGTCTCCACCAGCCCCATTGGTCCAAAAAGGTGGTTGAAAGAAACAAAAAGTACTAACATTTGGTGCATTTTAAGTGCCACTGAATGGACGAGTGAAAAACTGTATTAAGACATCACCCAGACCTCCATTAAAAGTTTGAATCAAACACAAAATAAACCCATGCTGAGGTGGGTTGGAAATCTCTGATAACTTTCAAATGCCTTGTTTGATTTGTGCGCCTATGTGAACTTCAGCACTTTCTGCTTCTGCCTGACAATATTAGCAAAAAACTTAACACCACATAAAGAACCTGTGTTTGAGACGCGCATCTGAGATGTGCAGCCTCAGTAGACTGGTGGGGTTTGAACAGGTTAGATAAGCTTCCTCCTGCTGAGGCTGATCCATCGCTACTCAGGCAAGTATTTCAAAGTGGTACTGGGGTGAAAAGTTCTTTTAGGACGAGAGTATAATTGAGAAGTGTGGGAAAAGTCTACCAGACACATCAGGAGTGGCTACAAGAGCTGCTGCCTACTGAACTTAGCTAATGGCTAAAAAGTTCTTAAGGATTTTAGAATAAGAATCCATTCGGTTAAACAGTCCCTATCACCATCGCAGTAGGCAAATACATCCCCTTTCCAGTTCTACCCAGTTACTGAGAGTCACAGCACAACCGCAAAGTCTGAGAACCATTCGCTGAGAGTCTTTCACATCTCTGCTTCTAAGGCATCCCTAGATGATGGCAGCAGCAGGAAGACACTTATTACTGCAGTACCACCACTTTTAAGCAACAAGTTCCAATGGCCTGGAAGACAGAGCATCATCTCCCCTCACAGCTACAGATTCACAAGAATTCACACTTAGGAGAAAATAAACTATGTCCTAACATCCTCTGCTTTGCTACAGTGATGCAAACCAGCAGCTAAAGCACCTGACAGCTGTGGAGGGAAGAAGGGAGAGATGTACTTCTCATTTCAGGGTGTTACCAAACGCTAAAGTATTTGCTTTGAAGAATGACAGCATCACGCAGGACTCAAAACTTCACTTACTGGGGCTCATCCAGATTCTCAGACCCACACAGCAACTGCGATTCACAGGAGCTTAGTGTCTGCTCCAAAGTATTTGGGGACTATTTGTGTCTACTTACTGGAAGCCCATGTCATACCCCTCCCTAGGAAGCTGCTTTCAATTAGAAGAGCTGATGTCTGTTCCTTTCGGAGGTTCTAATGCAGCTCATCTCCCACCCACACATTTTGTACACAAACATCGAGAGGCAGAATGAACAAGGCCAGAGAGCACTGGGGGATCTTCCCACAAGAGGGAATGCCTGGAGGATTCCCTTTGACTGATTTATACAACCTCTTGTCAATCACGGGGACAACATGTTCTTCAAACCGCCTCTCCTGTTTTCCTTCTCTTACTCAAGGGGACCAAGGAATGTGTCAGTAGGAAGAGAAAAGTGATATATCGGGAGCACTTAGTTCACTGCCACATCTAAAACACATCTACTATTGCAACCAACTCCATTTCCTTGTAATATTCTCCTTCAAAGCACTATGGGAAAATTTGCTGAAGAGCAAAATTTTGGAAGGCACCTTTGTGAATGATTCCCAGCCATACCATGACTTCAGGCAATGTTAAGTTGTATTGCTGGGCTCCTCTTGCAGATGAACTACAGGTTTAGGATCACTGGTCCTGTAGACTGGGCACTGGCCTAATTCTCAACCTGACTGCCCCATTACAACATTCTGGGCAGCACTCAGCTTCTCCAGACCTGAGGCCACCATCTGTAAGAGGAGGAGGATGTTCACCCACATAGCACTGCTATCTTGAGAGTAAAAGCCATCAGCCACACCAGCCACACTGAGGTGCTCCGACGTTACAAAGAGAAGGGACAAACAAGCACAGACATACGTGAAGGATTTACCTCCCCCCAGGAGTGGGTTAAATACAAACAGATGCAATTCAGCTCTGTCCTTCCCATCGAGCCAACACAGTTAGACACCTCAGGCTCTGCGCACGCTGGTGGTTCTCGTCTCTCACACTGTAACATCAAAATAGCTCATAACGCAGCCAGGAAAAGCTGCTCTTTCAACTCGGACACTGCCCTGCTCATCTCTGGCCTGTGGCTGATGCCGTGGTGGAGTGGACGTGACTGTCTGCGTGCCCGCGGGCAGCTGGAGACAGGGCAGATCTCACATGTGCAGATCTGCCTGCTCCCAAAAATCACACAATCATAGAATGGTGGGGTTGGAAGGGACCTCTGGAGATCAGGGAGTCCAACAACCCTGCCAGAGCAGGGTCACCCAGGGCAGCCCACACAGGAACAGAGCCAGGTGGGGTTGGAAAGTGTCCAGAGCAGGAGACTCCACAACCTCTCTGGGCAGCCTGGGCCAGGCTCTGTCACTGGAACAGGGACGTTTTTCTTCCTGTTGAGGTGGAACTTCCCGTGTTTCACCTTGCTACCTCTTGTCCTATCCCAAGGCACCACTGACGAGCCTGGACCTTTCTCCTTGACCCCCACCCTGCAGAGATTTGTAACCATTCCTCAGCTCCCCTCTCAGACTTCTCTTCTCCAGGCTGAACAGCCCCAGGGCTCTCAGCCTTTCCTCAGCACAGAGATGTTCCAGTCCCTTCAGCATCTTTGTAGCCTCCATTGGACTCTCTCCAGTATTTCCTGTCCATCTTGAACTGGGGAGCCCAGAACTGGACAGAATGCTCCAGATGGCATCACTAAGCCAAAGGCAGCACTGCTCTTACACATTTGTGTACCTACTGATAATGAAGTTTAGCATGGAGCTCCTCTGGCCTCCCTCCGATACCAAGCATCCCAGAACACACATCCTCCCTTTACCTGCAAACCTTTGCCGTACTGCCTTATTCAGCAGAACATCAAGAAGATATACATTCATTAAAGGCAGAAAAGACTACACCTCCCAGCAGACTCTTCCCTGAGCTCATTTACTGGCACTAAGTGTCCCACATCAAAGGCGTTCAGCAGAGCTGTGCGACGGCAGAGGCTGGGAGGGGTGCACTGGGGGCCGGTGCCCGCAGGCGATGCTGGGAGCTGCGGGAAGGTGCACGTGGGGTGGGAGCATCCCCCGCCTTGGGCCAGCCAGATCTCAGCCATCAGGTTCGTTTCAGTTGCCAGCGTCACAGCGAAGGAGATTCAGCTTGAACCGCGATTCACGGGAGTGTGGGACGCGGTCGTCACTGCTCCTGCCTGATTAGATCTGTCAAAGCCTATCAGGGGGAAGTTTGCCTGGGAGCCACTCTCCAGCTGCACATTTAGCAACAGGAGATTGATGACAGGAGAAAAGGAGCAGGGGGGGAGAAAAAAACATACAAGAGCATTTGCACACTGCAGAAACACCTTCCTTCTCCTGCCCATCACGCTGCACTCGCCACCTTTACTTTAGTGTCTGTCTTAATTAGGAAGACTAAAGGGAAAGGCTTCCATGCTAATCCAAGGGCTGCCCTGAGGAGCTGAAGAGATTGCCCAGAATACAGTTTGCTTTCTCTGAAAGGCACCGGAGACAGACACGCAGAGACCTGTCCCTCCTTGGTGCCTCCATGAACCCCACAAGCCACCTCTGGCAGGGCAGGGAGCAAAGGATGAAGATCTTCTGACAGATGCCAGGACCATCCATGAGAGCCAGGGAAGAAAAGGGAGCTGTGAGCATCACGTGGGCTCCTGGGGGAGGTGAGGGAAGGCTGATCCCACCCTGACACCCACAGCAGTGTGCACCCCACTCCTCTTCACGGGGTGACCTCTCAGCCTGACTCCACTTCACCCTGCAGCTGCAGAGAGCGCGATGCCGGCCTGATGCCATCTGAAAGGGGAGCTGAGGGTTACCCAAAGCCTCTCAGACAAACTCTCCCAAAACGCAGGCTAATACTCCTGTTTGACCACACACACAAAGGCGAAAACATTGATTTTTCAGCCAGTGAGCAGCAGCAGAAGCAAGCCTCTGGGAATGAGGCCCTTGGAAAGAGTCAAGTAGGAGGTTTCTGGAGGAAGACCTCACTGGAGAGAAAGACCTGGGGATTTACAAGCAAGAGAACAATCGGTTCTTGCAATTTTACTGTCTCACCCAAACACGTTTCTCCATATGTATTTGCAAAAAGCAGGGATCACAGCAAAGGCTGAGCTTAACTTGTTAACTCCAAGTTTTTCTCTCGATGGAGAAGCACCACAGAGCTGAAACACTGCCCGATGGCTGGCCCGAGGGCAAGGAACTTGCTTCCAGCATTTGGCCTAATTCACATTAGAAGCCTTAAATTCAACTTCAGCAACATTCAACTCTATCTAGCCCAAACCAAATTCAGTTTAAAGAAACAATGACCTCAAAACTCCCAAGGGGCTGCTCAGCCACTGCAGACGAGCGGAGAATGTTCCCAGGAACAGAGCCCCGAGCAGGAGCTGGCATTTCGGGATCGGCTGCAGCCTCGGATGGTGAATTACTGCACGACTGTGGGCAACTCGCAGGATGTGTCAATGCTCCAGACTCCTCATCAGTAAAACAGGGACAACAACAGCCACCTACCTCCCACCGTGCTGCGCAGTTAATTAATGCTCCTTTGAGTTGTGAAGATGAAAAGCAGCCTATAACTGCAGAACTGTGGTTTACTGTTACGAGCGAAGCCTCCCTTGTTCCATCAGAGTGCACCTTAAAGCTGTGCTACTGTAGCCGCTGTGAATTGTTCCCAGCAGCTGGACTACCACGGGCATTCGCAGGAGTTCGACTGTAGTAAGAGCTTTGAAGATGTTGGGGAAGCAAAAAAAAGAGGGAGAAGAGGCGATGTTGCTGGCTAGGGCCTGGCGGCCGGAAAATTCCACCCCATTCTGTGCTTAGCACCTGAAGGTGATGCTCCCACCCGCGTGGGGACTGGAACAAAACAAACCACAGACAACAGCATCCCTTCACCTCCCATTCCTGCCTGTGCTTTACCTTCACGGGCAGCGCCAGCTGTGCCCTGCTGTTGGCAAAACCCAAGCTGCATCCCATGTTCCCAGGTGTGCTGGCAGGAAGGACCATGGCAGTTCTCCTCACTCACCCACCCCAGGGGCTCTCCAGCACCTGCAAACCCTCCTTACCCTTATTTGATGCCATGAGCAGGTCCAGAGTCCCCAGTGTCAACCACAACCCCTGAGCTATACACAGGCTCAGTCCCTCTCCTGCCATGGATGGTTTTGAGTTGGTAACACTGGACAAGCACATAGAATCATCCATCAAATCACAGAATGGTTTGAGTTGGAAGGGATATCAAGGATCATCTCATTCCAACGCCCCTGCCAAGGGCAGAGACACCTCCCACTAGACCAGGTTGCTGCACCCAGCCTCTCTGTGTCCTGTCAATACAACCCTAACCTGGCAGAGCAGCTTCTGGTTCTCCATCCCCTTGGCACCACCTCTCCCCCTCTAACAGGCCCCTTCCACTGTGCCCGGCTGAAGGACCAGGATGCCTGCAGCACACAGTGGCCACGCTGCTCCCGATAGGTACCTTTCATCTTTAATTCAGAGGCTGGTTTAGTTAATCTATTTTTTAATAATTCATCCTTTCCATCTTAATTTTGGTAGTTGTTGAAAATCCCTAATAAAACATTTAGGGGCTCTTTTACTGAAGCAATGGCATGATTTACTTGATGGAATCCAGTCTTTGATGTCCTGTCTTAATTCCCTCCCTCCCACCGTGCCTCAATCCTGTTTATCGCTGTGCCAGAGGTAAGAGGTTCTTGTTGAGTTTTGTAGCACTTAGATGCCTGGTCAGTGTTAATAATTCAGGTGCCCTGCATGGCTTGGACAAATCCTGGAGCACATCAGCCTCATCCTTTCATCAGCAGCTCCTTCTGCCCCCGTAGATCTGGGCATCGGCCGGTTCGGTGCAGAGAGACCAGGTGGAGCATCCCAACCAAGGTGGGGCAAAAGCATGAGCCAAATATCACAGGTGCCAACGACGCTGTTGAAAGAATCTACACCCCTTTTACAACACTGATATTTCATCCTCTACGGCCGGAATGGAGAAACATGCTGGGTTTTTGCATCAGTAATTGGGGAAGAACAGATGGTGAAGGCACAGTTGGAAGTAATATGGCCATTAAAATAATCTATATGGCTTGTAATTCTCCAACACGTGGGAAAGAGGAGGGCCTGCCTGCATCCCAGTGCCCACCCAAGCTGCAGCATGGGTGGGATCGGTGGGGTGTTGCAGGTTTTGGGATACTGAGGTGGTTTGGTGGGTTTTACCCTTTCCCTTCTCCCAGGATTCTCCTCCTGAAGCGATGTGAGGAGCCAACAGCTGAACCAGAGCTTCTTCCACTGGGTATTTGACTCCCATGTGCCATGTAGGGCACATTTCCCCCCAGATCACCCAGTTAAAGCAACCACTGGTTTTACATCTATTGTTGTGATACAAAAAGAGTAGCAGAAAGTCCCAAGCACTTCAGGCAGGCAGAGGTGTCTCTGCAGTTAAATTTCAAATGGGGGTGATGGAAAGAACGAAAAAGGAAAAAATGAAAAAAAAACCCAAACCTCCCATTGATTCATGAAAATTGAAACTTCTCGGGGGAAAGCACAAGCTTTGCCATCACCTCTCTCACTTGCAAATCTCCAGAGCAAGAAAATGTAAAATCAGAGCAAGAAAATTACTCAGAAAAGCCCAGACATCTAGACAATATATGGAAATTTATGCCCTGGATCTGTAAGATTTAGGCCACTGTTTCAGAGACCTCCACACCCCCCAACCACCACATTGTGTGGTACCTCCTCTGGGTGAGGGTTTTTCTCTGGGATGGAGTTACTGCTTTGTGCTGCTTTGTTTTTCTACACACGCATACAAAAGAAAAGGTGCTACTTCAATATAAAATGGAGAAAATGCCTGAAAGCTCAAAAAACCACCCTGGAAGGAGTAATCCTTTCTCACTCAGACCCAGAGACCAGCTTCCCCATCCTGATTTACGGAGGGGAGAAGGAAAGGGAATTGCAGCAGCTTCCCCCGGCTGTGAACCGAGGTCCCCCAGGCACCGTGCTGCCCACAAAGAGCCCCCTGGGCTGGACACAATGATGTCCTCAGACAGAAATCTCTCCGTTGGGTTTAACGTCTTCACTGCAATCACACAGGCAAGTTCCTCCCCAAATCCTTACCCTCAGCCCTGAACACAGGGGAGCCAGCAGGATGTTACCTTGACATCTGGCTTTGCTTTATGGAGCCGTAAATACATTTTTTAACAGGCTGGTGGCAAGAAAGACGTGTTTTCAGGCTCAACAACATCCAAAATTAACGGTGATTCATTTCAAAAGGGGCGAAGGGGTGGAGGAAGGGGGGAGGTGAGCCTGAAACCTGCAGAATATAAAAGCCTTGAAAGAAACTGCCAAAAAGCCCCTGCATAGCTGCCTTCTGGCTCTCGGAAAGAGATTAAAAACCTCAGTAACATCAGGCTGAAGCAGACGTCACAGAGGCCACTTGGGGCCATGCTCATGCTCAGATAAGACTCTTTCTTCTTATTATTTTCCCAGAGACAACTCAGGCTTTACCAATGCATAGCTCTGCCCCAGTCCTCGCATCACCCGGCACAACGGGTTCAGCTAAACTGAGGAGAGAAGATGTGAGATGCCGGTGCTTGGGGTGACCGGGGGCTCCTCCCACGTGGTCCCTGGTGACCTCAGAGGGATCCTGCCACGATCATCAGCATCTCATCCTCCGTGTGCTAGAGCATTAAGCCTGACGTGCCTTCGTTAGCCCCAGCGCTGCTCTCCGACACCTAATCTGACTAACCCTTTAGTGACTAATTTAATTACCCCGGCTCACAAACTGACAGACAGCTGTTAAAAATGGTTATTGCATTATTAATATGCTCCAGTAATTTCCCATTAAAACTATACTGTTAATAATTTTTTTCCCTGTATTTCTTCCCTCTTAATTAGTCTATTTAAAACTTTGAAGGAATAGTCTCTTTATGGTAAATGGGAGCGTCGAGCAAATTACATTTTTGATTGAATACTTCTGTGATAGGCCAGCAAATAAGACCGTTGAGTTGTTAATTATTGTCAGAGTTTCACACGATGCCTGCTAATGAGGCAGTCAATCTTCTCTGCCATTCCCAGAATATTAATGGAGACCGTTGGTATTGATTTTGTCACCGGGAGAAGGCAGGACCCCTCCTGCTCGGGTAGCTCTGGGGAGGGCAAGGGAGGCTCGGAGCTGGGAGAGGACACAAGGGGACCAGAGACCTTTGGGATGGGCTGAGCCAAGGAGGGCTTGAAGCTCACTGAAGCTCAGGACGCTCTTGGGTGTGGCAATGGTGGCTTGTGCAGCTCATGGACACGGTGGGGGAGCTGGCACAGCCCCACGGGGGTCACCCCCAGCGACAGGCATCGCTGTACAACAGCCGCACTCAGGCAGGACAGGCAGCAGGAGCTGCCTGTCAGCTCCTGCCAGACACACTGGTCCCTGTCCCCCCTCTCTGTGTCTGCCTGTTGACTCTGACGTGTCTCAGATCAACACTAATCTTCCTGCCTCCCCCGAGACATAACCAGCTTACAGGTAAAATGCCACCACAAAGACTGGCTGTGGGCAGGAGGGGAGCAGAAAACAATGGTTTCCCTGAAGGAATTCACCACCGTGGAACAAGAGGAAGAAACAGGGTACCAGCACTCAACACCTACCTCGGGCACAGCCAGGCTGTGAGCTGGGTCAGCAGCCACTACCCAAGACTTGCAGGCAAGAGGCAGCGCTGCCTGGATGGCACTTGGCCTCTGCAGACACTTCCACCCAGGAAACAGCCACGGTGCTATCCAGCTGAAAGGTCATGCTCCAAAATCAGGGCAGGCTTTGAGTTACAAAAGGGTTAATGGCAGGTGAGGGGCTGTCAGCAGCAGCACATATGGAATAAAAGGGCACCTGAGATCAAGAGTCCTATAGTGGGTTGACTCCATCCCTTCCCTTAGCGTTCTCAGGGCATGTCTCTGTGGGGAGGTAGCACAGAACAGTTGCTCTGCAGCATTTACCTTCAGAAGAGCCCTAACACGTATGGCCAGACTTATCAGCAGTGCCCACTGACAGGACAAGGGACACCAGGCACAAAGTGGAACCCAGGAAGTTCCATCTGAGCAGGAGGAGAAACTTCTTTAGTGTGAGGGTGCCAGAGCCTGTCTCAGGCTGCCCAGAGAGGCTGTGGAGTCTCCTGCTCTGGAGAGATTCCCAACCCACCTGGACCCTGCGCTGCTGGGCC